>PVJA010056641.1:0-10737 GCA_004027025.1 Myocastor coypus
CCCCGACCAGTACCCAACACAGCCTTTTCTAAAATAAACACTGTGGCTGGGAGGATACAGCTCAGGGGCACAAGTCATGCCTTCTGAGCCCTAGTTCCTCGGTTCAAGTCCTGGCAAGCACGCACACACACACACACACACACACACACACACACACACACACACACACACTCCAAATTCCTGTATCAAAGACTTCAGGCTTCTGAGTAATATACACGACTGCTCATATATTACAGTAGGCTAAAGTACAACTTGTGAATGATTAAACATGATTCTTTACAAGCATATGAAACAAGAACAAACCCGTAAAATTAAAAAACATGTATTTTAACTTTTAGAAAAATCTCAGTCAATTTCTTATTGCACCCACAAGTTAAAAGTAGACATGGTTGTTCAGTCCACTGTTCTCTCAAAATTTCCAGGTCAAGATTTACCGTGAGCTCCAAGGCTGACGCCACATGTATGGGTGGACGGATGGTGGACAGCTCTGAAGCTATGTAGTGAGGTCCTACACGAAACATATAAAATGAATGAATGAATGAATGAATGAATGAATGATTAAACACAAACCTAGCAAGTATAACACTGTGGAGACACAGAAATGCCATAATGGCAAGATGGCATGGAAAACTTACTTCAGTCAATTTAGAGAAAAGGCATTATGCTCAGAAGTTTATAATAGGATTTCTTCATAACTTTCTACTCCCCACCTCCACCCACACCTTGGAAGCTTTTTGAGACAGGGTTTTGCTGTGCAGTACATGGATCCTCTTGACTCAGCAGCCCAAGTGCTGGCACTAGAGGCAGTCATGAACCATGTGCACTCAGAACCTTCTATTTCTAGCTCTCATCTCTGTTCAAGCCCCTGAGAGTTCTCTGAAGCATACCAAAATAGATTTGAATGGTATACGATGGCAGCATGTTTGCATTCTTATGTAGATCATATGCACCATTGGCCATGAACCATGCAATACTCCACTCAAAAACATCATTTTTAATTATGTATCATTGCCTGTATGTACAGTAATGTACAATCTACAGCATCTGTAAACAACGGCAAGGCTATGTAAAGAAAAGTGCAAAGATAATTTCTAGATACCTTTGCCTCAGGAAATGGAAAGTGACAAATACAACCAAAAAAAAAACATTTTTACCATTTCAATCAGGCAAATCTAGAGCAATGTTAATTCCAAAAGAACAGGACAAAAGGGAGGAAGGAAAGAAAGGAAGGAATTGAAGGAGGCAGGGAGGGAGGGAATGTTTTTCCCAAGATCTTCAGTTGCAGTCCTTTGACCTGGGGAATAAAATGCATTTAGAAAGTTTCCTGAGCTAAGCAAGAGTTTTGCAGGAACGACAGCATTGTCAGGAAAGGAGTTTTCTCTGTGCAATCGATATGCCACGATTGCTGTTGTGCACGTTGTACATGTCATGGTACTCCACCTCAGAGGTTTCTATCATAGTTAACTAAAAATGATAAAAGCTCTCTGGGGTACAGTACCACAGACAGTAACATAGAAGACAGGAACACGAGTTTGTCAGTTATTTCACAAATAACCTCTCCGATATTTACACTATGTGACATTTACTTTCATTTGCTCAAGAGGTAACTGAAAAATACATCCCATATTGATCTATACTCATTCTTTCCTGAATTTCATTCACTTAACTTTTGAAATATTTTTTTAAGATTAGAATTTGTTTACCTTCCCCCTGCCCTCACTTCATGATTCTTTTCTGCCAGTACTAATGATGAACTCAGGGCCTTGCACATGCTATGCGAAACTCTACAACTAAACCATTCTGCCATCTCAAGAACAGAAATTTTCATACTGTAGTTTTTAGATCTAGGAACTATTTTTTCATCTTTTTATTTTTAAAGAGAATGTAAAATTAGTAAAAATATTATTAGAAACAATACAGAATTTCACTAAACAAAATGATAGGAATGCAACAATGGCTTCAATATTGGATATTATTGTCCTCAAATTAGCTGTACACGTTACCAGATATAAGCGTGAAAAGTTGGTCAAAAATTAAAAAGAAGAAAAATAAATATTACCTGTTTCTTTCAATAGACCAGGAGAACTCAGGAGTACAAATATCCAAGCTGTCCTGTGCATATACATATATATTTCCCTTATTACATTTATTCTTTCCCTCATCATAATTGGTCCTTCCCCTTGATCAGCTTCTTTCTCTTTCAAAGTATCTATTGTATCCTTCTGATTTTATTTGCTCTTTCATATTCTTATACTAGGAAGATATGGCATCACTTTTCTTTGTTGATGGAACACAAATGTTTACTTGCCTTGTCCTGTTTCCTTTACATTATTGTGTATAAAGCTGTGTCAAATGAAATGTATTTCCCAGATTCAACAGCTAACCAAGAATTATCCTCTATCTTTCCAATTCATGTTTATCACCCACAGGTCCGAAATCACAAATCTGATTTATTTCCTTCAAATTCTAACCACAGAAAAAGCAATAAAATCTTACAGGATACTAAAACGAGAATGGCAGAGTGATCAGTGGATGGGAGAAGAAATAGCACAGAAAACACTGTTCTTTCCCAGACTCTGAAACTGATATATACTAAATTAATTTCACTGAATAGAAGTGATTTGCACAAGAACCAAAAAATACCAGAAGCAGGGCTGGGCAGATAGCTCAGTAGAATAAGCGCTTACCTGGCAAGTGTAAGGGCCAGCAGTCAATTCCAGTTAAAAAAAAAAAAAAAAAAAGAATGTAAGGATATCTGTGTATTTTATCATCTCCTTTTTCAGTGGTTCTCAACCTTTCTAATGCATGACCCCACAGTACAGTTCCTCATGTTGTGGTGACCCCAAACCAAAAAATAATTTTGGTGGCTACTTCAAAACTGTAATTTTGCTACAGTTATGATTCGGAATGGCTTTAGGCGACCCCTGTGTTTTGGTCGTTTGACCCCTGCCAGGGTGTCAATCCACAGGTTGAGAACCATTGTCCTTGGTCTTTAGGTCTTTCTCTGGAACAAGCTTGTTTAGAGCGTACTACTTAATTTTTCTATTCTAAGGTGTGCTATATGCACTGTGTCCACTTCTCTGGAAAAACAGACCACATATACCAAAATGTATGTTCAAAAATTGGTAAACAGCTGCTACAGGGTGGGTACTGAGAACTTTAGTGATAGCTAAGAGAATGAATTTCTTTTCCCTATATTTTCCAATCAATAACAATTGTGTAGTAAACGAAGTTGTACATCTCCATCTATTCTTATTCACCCAACACACACAGATTAATGCTTCAGTGTTGGGAAAAAGGAGAGGCGCTTTGCCAACACTCCACTGTCAAAAAGGGCAGGTTCTACTATTTTCATCCAACTGAGAAGAACATGATCAACTCACATACGTATCATTCTTTTTTTTTTTTGTATTTTTTAGACAAGGGTCTACAGGGTGTTCAGGGTCTCACTATGAGATTGGACTTGTAGTGATGCGCGTGTTTACACCCACAAGAGCTGATATTTCAGGCATGTGCCATCATGCCTAGTCTCCATTGCCTTCTCAGCGTGTCCCAGGGGTGGGGCTGGCACTGCAGTCCCCGGGAACCAATCCCTGACCCCTGCACCTACTTGCAGGTGCTTTAATCCACTGAGCAATTTGGCTAGCCCTGTAACTATCATTCTTAAAATAGCAGAAATTTCTTAGTGACAGATACAGACCCTTAATGTCCATTCTAGATCAGTGATTCTAATATTTTACCTAGTCTTCAAGATAATCTTAATGGGAGATAGTAATAATGATTTTGCTAAAAATTGATTCTACAGTATATATGAGATGATAAGAAAGGTAAGGTCTAGTAGGTTCTCAAAATCAAAAGAATTGGTAGGGGATAAATAGAGTAGATGAGGCTGGAACTCGCCAAGAGCAGCAAGGTAAAACATAGGCCAGATTGTCAGCAAGAATGGGGGTAAAATATAGCTAATGAAAGACGTCTGGGATCACAATAAACTTCAGAGATTTCCCACACAAACTGCCAATACAAAAGCATCCAAATTGTTTGTATCAAACCCTGGAGCAGTTGTCTTTGACATCTTAAAAACCATTTAATAAATACCTGCAATTCAGGAGTCAAATGGCCAGGGATGATATATTAAAAGCCAGACAGCATGACAAAAAAGTCTGGGAAGATATCCTGTTAAATCAACTGTTAAGTTTTTCTTCAGAATCACCAATATTGGAGAGCATGCCATACTATGGAAAACATTAAAAATGTATATGCTCAGAGAAAATGTAATAAAATCAATAAGCAAATTTATAACATGATACTACATGAACAGGGAAAATGATTATACAGAGGTGTTAAATTTTGTAATGTCAAGATTTCAATGAAAATTCTGAGGAACATGAGGAAAAGTAAAGTATCTCCTGCACACAGAAGAAAAGAAAAAGGAGAAGAAAAGGACTAAGTGGGAATCAGAGACTTTTTAGGGGAGGGACAGAGAACTCATACTATTATAAAGGACTTTAAAGCAAAGCTGTAGATATTTTCAAAGAAGTGAACAAAACATTGTCTAAGATGTGAAGGATATTAGTATGAATTGTTTAGCAGTTACATTTATCATAAAATAAATATAATTTTTAAAAGTATTCTTTGTAATCTGAGGGAATATTGAAAGTTCAAATCCAACTATGGTACAGAGTGAGACCTTGTCTCCAACTATAATAAAAAATAATGGGTAATTTTTAGACTTGTGGGAGTCAATTCCTAGTACGATAAAAAGAGAAAATTCTGAAGTTTAAAGGTACAATGTCTGAAATTAAAACTGGGGGGTCAATATTTGATTTGAACTAACAGGATAAAGGGTGAATGACTGGAAAAGAGAATGATGTAATATCACTTTATAAGGATACAGAGTAAAATGGATGCATAACACCACACACAACCTCAGAGAAAACGGGAACACCAGAAAGCATAACAAACTAGTTATAATGCTAGTATTACAAAGAGTGAAAGAGTAAAAGAAATAAAGAAACACTTTAAATAAATCATAGCTAAAACATGCCCAAATACGATGAAAAACATTAACTTCTGCATGAAAATGTGTTCAAATTCAATTTTGCATGAACACAAAGAGATCCAATTGCACAGATACTATACTCAACTTCTATGCAATCTAGTAAAAGAATTTTGAAAGCTGCAGCAGAAAAGCTATTCAGTGAATACAAGTATACTTAACATTAACAGCTGCTATTGCATTCGAAACCATGAAAAGGTCCAACATAGCAAGATAGCCTGTCTTAAAAAAAGAAAAAGTGAGGGCTGGCTATACAGCTCAGCGGACTAAAACTCCAGCTTAGGCAGAGCAGAGCGGCCAGGGTTCAATCCCTAGTGTGCCGTGCCAGGCACGTTGAGATGGCGATTGAGACTAGGCATGGTGGTGCTTGTCTGTAACCCCAGTGCTTGGCAGACTGAAAAAACAACAGGACCACTACAAGTACGAACTGTGTAGTAAAACCCTGTAGACACTGTAATAATTACATAAAATAAAGAAAACATGCAGGACAGAAGATAGTGAGGTACTGTGCTTAAATTTACTGAAAGAAAACTGTCAAACAGGATTCATGTTGTTAAGACTAAAAATCCTTATATAATACTAAAAGAACTACACAAAAATTTGTTTGTTTATTTATTTTTCAGTGCTGGAGTTTGAACTCACAGCCTTGCACTTGCCAGGCAAGTGCTTATTCTACTGAGCTATCCCCCAGTCCCAAAAAATTTAAACATGCACATAACAGCATATGAAAATAAAATTAACACATAAGGGCCAGCCAGATACCTCAGCAGATTAATGCACCTGCTTACACAAACACAGGGATGGGTTTGATCTCTGGTATGCCATGATAGCCTTGGCCCAGGGAAGCACTGAGTTGGCAACTGTGACTGGGCATGGTGGCATGCCTATAATTGCAGTGTTGGGAGTTTGAAAACAGGTGGATCACTAGGACTGTGATCTCTACTGAGCCCCTGTAGACACTGTGCTAAATACCTAAAAAATAAAAAATAAAATAAAATCAACAATTTTATTCTGCATAGCACAATGGTAAAAACAATGGAAAAAGAAGAGATTACAAGTGAGATACGAAAATCATATTTCTGTCAAAAGACAATAAATTCCAAATATGATTAAAAGCCATGGATAGAGCTCAGCAGTACAGTTAACTGTTTAGCAAGTGCAAGGTCCTGAGTTAAATTCCTGATACCTTAAAAATGAATGTCCAAATATCCTTAAAAACTCTTCACTTCATTCACAATAGGAAAATTATTAACTTTTTTGGTGTTATACACTGTTAAAAACATGGACAAGCAAGACTAAGAAAAAACATGTGCAAATGACATTTTTGCCAAAGGAGTTAAGGGGAGAATATAGAAAATATCCTTTACCTCAAAAATAACAAAGAAGCAGAATGGTTTAGACAACTTCACTGGTCTATAGAAAGAAGCAGTTAATGTTTAATTTGCTTTGTCTCCTTTTTTCAACTGCTTGTAATTTTTCTCTTTAATTTTTCATACATTTCTTTCTTCCAATTTTACATGCATATATCTGGTAATATGAATAACTAGTTGGAAGACAAAACTATGTATTATAAGAAACACTGTGAAATTCATATTACTTTGTTAAGTTAATTCTATCACTTGTAATGTTTTGTTTTAATTCTAATTTATACTCTTTAAAAATAAAAAATAAAATAATTGTTTAAATGGGAATATCTTTCCATTAACAGTTTACTGTAAAAAATCAGTGAAGGGAAAATAAGTGTATAAGGCTATCTTTAACACCTTTACCTACTAAGGAGTTGCAAATTAAAAACACAAAGATCAATTCTGCACCAACAAGAATGGCACATGCTAGCCGGGCGTGGTGGCTCACGCCTGTAATCCCAGCACTTGGGAGGCTGAGGCAGGAGGATCGCTGCGAGTTCGAGACCAGCCTGGGATACAAAAGTGAGCTCAAAGCCAGCCTCAACTGCACAGTGAGACCCTGTCTCAAAAAGCCAAAAAAAAAATAAAAGAATGGCACATGCAAAGCAAGCCAAATGCCTGCTGCTACCACATTCTGGTTAGGATTTGACGATCTTCAACATTGATATATCACACATGGAAGAACAGATAACTAAAGACATTCTGGAAAATTGTTCCTATAAATACCTTTACATTACGCACTATAGGACATACAAATGAGATTTTTACATATTGATAAAATGAAACTTACTTATACATGCATACATAATATATCAAATGAGTACAGTATCTTATTTACATTTTCAAATGAATAGAATGAACTCAGATGGCCTTAGTGTGTGACTAGGAGAGTGTCCAGTAAAATAACCAGTGTGTTGACTTGTTTCAATTACTCCACCTCTTTTTTTGGTTTCTCTCCTTCTTGGTCACTTACAGCCCACCTCAATTTTCTGTCCAAAATTATCTATTACTTCTGTCTGGTTTCTCGTCCTATTTTTTTAACAGGAGGCTTCACTATGAGGGAAGAGAAAAAAACAAAAATCAGACTTTAAAAAATAAGAAAAATGTCACATCAAAAGATGTAACTTGAGCCTAAATGTACAAACACTCATAAGTTGACTTATACATGAAACAACTTTGCAAAACATAGGTATTTTTCAAGCAGATGAAAAAGCACTTTCCAAATCTGAGAGTAAAACTTTGGGGACTAAATACAGTTAAGGTCTGAGATTAAGAAAGATATTTATGAAGACTTAAAAGAAGAATCTTTGAAAATGGAGCAGGGAGCAACTACATGAGGACATTTTATGTCGTTTGGAGTTTATGGTAAGATACACATTATGCAAGAACAAAAAGTTGCTTTGTGGAAGAATTTCTTCCACTTTTTCAGACCACTCTGGAAGGAGAGATACAAACCATGGAACTCAAGGAAACCTTTTATTTCAAGATGTTTATTTCTCAAGCTTTCTCTCAGAGAATGCATTTAGCAATTTGCATGAATTAGCCCAGCACATGTGAGGGCTTTGGGGGCTTTGGAGGAACACCTATAGTCTAAGAAAAGTATGGTTCTATTACGACCCATGCACTTCTGTTGCCATAGCATTGATTGTATGTACATGTGTTACTATGCCTCAGAGGTCTTGATCACTTATTTAGAAATGATCAAGACGCTCTGAAGTAGAGCACCACACGTATTGGAGGATATGTGCACTACTACCTAAACAGTCAGTGACTTCACAAATAACTTCTCTGTTATTTTCAGTCTGTGATGGACACTTATGATTGTTTAAAGAATATCTGGAGAAGACAACCCACTGCAACTTCAAACTATGCTTATTTCTTCTTGAGTTTTGTCCACTTTTCATTTAAAGATGTTTAAATTTATTTTCAGAGTTTTTTTTAAATATATTTCAATTTGTGCAGTGCTAGACATGGACTATAGACTTTCACACAAGTTAGCCTGCCACTGAGTCAAACTCTAAACCTGATAGGGTCAGGGAGATAGCTTTGAGGCAGAAGTACCTGCCTGGCAGGGGCAAGGTCGTGAGTTTGAACCCCAGTCCTGCAAGGAAAAAAAAGCATAACATAAACATAAACAGTAAAAATATTTCAAAATGAAATCAACTGTGCACATTATACAATGTTAATGGAAATGGAAAATGAAATTATTAAACTGCACTTGTAACAAAGTATTTGAATGCTGAATAAAGTAATAATTTCTTCATCACAACAATAATAAATGAAACAACTTGTTTCAGTGGGAGAATATCCCCACAGCAACTTTTTGAAGAAGATACAAGACTCAAAACAAGTATATAAAGCAAACATTAACACAAGTGAACAATAAAGAAATACAAATTAAAACAAAAATGATGCAGAATTCTACTTACAAGAATGTCTAATATTGTGCAAACCAAAAGTCTGATACCAGATACTATTAAAGATTTAGGCATGTGGAATTGTAATACAAATAGCTTTCATTTAACACAGTATGTGACCCTGAAAAAGGTTCTGGTGTATTAAAAAATTAAAGATACAAATCTCAGAACTCCAAAACTTTTTCGTCTTAGAGCTTGAGTCACTAAGCCTTATCTCAGAGAAGTCATCTAGAACAGTGACTGAGCTAGCCCAGCAGAGGGAAGAATGCAGTGTATCTATTCTCCAGGGAAAGCATGACTTGACATGCAACCAATGCATCTCTAAAGACGATTATATGTTGCCCATGTTATGCGTTACTCTCCTTCAGGAACTTCAGTCATATGTAAACATAAGTGACTGAAACTCTCTAAAGAAGGGCACCACACACAGTATACAGCAGGAAAGAACTAGCACATATGTTGTCAGTCATTTTGCAAATAATATGTCAGATATTTGCGGTCCCTAAGTGTTGAATTTTATGTGTTCAAAGGAAATCTGTAAAACACATTGATTTTGATCTGCATTCAGTGATTCTGACATTTTGGATGCTCCCTGTTGAAGATTCTTCTTGTGAGTTTCTGGAAAATACACCTTTCTTTTTCTAACTTACTGTATGTATGTATGTATGTATGTATGTATGTATATGTATATATGTTATAGCCCATTCAGCCCACCCTGGTGGTAGAGCTGGTACAACATGTGGTGTCAGGGATCGAACCATGGTCCCTGCAGTTGCCTAAGCTTGTGTGAAAAGGCACTTTAGACCCCTGGGCTATCTTACCAGCCCCATATATCTTTCTTTGGACTTTTGCCTTTGTTTTATTTTCCTCTCTTCTCTTCTCAACTATATTCCTTTCCCTTCTTTGTATTTTTTCCTTTTTTGGACAGTTTTCAAATGGAACACAAATCCTCCCTCACACTAGGCCACACAGTCACATGAGTGCTGATTTTTTTGGGGGGGGTAGATATTAGAGTTGCGAACTATTACATCTTGCTTCTACAGTGTTATGTACTTTGTTGTTCAAACAACGAATATATATGCCTACTCAATCCTTTTTGTATTTCCACTATTACCTAAAGTATTAGCAAGTAGACAGCAGTTCCAAATTTAATAGATAAACAGGAATTAACCTCTACTTTACCAACATTTTCATCACCCAAGCGTAAAATTGCTTCACCTGAAGAATTCACTTCGACACCTGAAAATAGAAAAGCATAACAATCAGAGGACAAAAAATAAAGTAGAATGACCAGAGGAATACAGAATGTAGTATACCATTCATTCTCATACTGAGGAGTGGAAGAATTATTTCAGCTACTTAGACAGTCTACATAAGTTCAAAACTGTCTGCTAAGTCTGAGGATTCCAGTGAACTCTGTCTACTTCTGCATTTTCAGCATCCTTCTTTGGAAAACATCCATTTAGAGTATGCTGCTATATCTTTCTATTTAAAGATGTGCTATACGCAGTGTATGCACTTCTGCAGAAAAACAGAACGTACAAGATTGAAGTATGTATACACAGTGATAGTCAATGGGCACTGGAGCATTACGGATTTAGAGACAATAGGCTACAAACTGGATGTCACTTCCTCTCCCACCTGAGCAATGGCAAATATGTGTCAAGAAAATTGCCAGTTTCCATTCCTTCCTCACGCATCTGACAAACATAGGCTCAGTTGAGAGCTGGCCAGGAGCACTGCCCCTCCACTCAACCCACTCTCTTTGTGAGTAGGTTTACTGCACACCCAACACCTGAGAACAGCAGGATCTATTCAGGTGCTGAATATGAATGCTTTGCTCCAAAACCAGAAATGT
>PVJA010056642.1:0-10708 GCA_004027025.1 Myocastor coypus
GCCTTCATACTGTAGAATGCATTTCTTTTCCTACTTTTATTTTGCCTAAGCTCATCCCACCAAGCCTTCTTCTTCTCCTATTGTTACAGGCAGCTGAACTAGAAATACTACAAGCAGTCACTTCTGGCAGGGGCCTCAAAGGACCCAACACAGAAAGCAAGGTACCTTGCAATGGTGGGAAAGACAGGCACCTCCCTTGTGGGCGGGACCTCAAGACAAAAGATTAAACAAATGCACACACATACCTCCCTCCGTAGAGATAACCATCAGGAAGTGATATTCTAAATAGGTATCAAATGCCTTGAAAAAGCTAGGAGGAGTCATTAACCCAACCCCCAACAGGAAGAGCCCCTGTTGTGTATTCTTCCTGGCTTGCTAAGTGACTCATTTCCCTCATTTGATCCTGATTTGATCAATTTCACCTGAGAAATTATGTTTGCACTCTTATTGGATGGCCATAGTTTCACTCCACCTCATGCCCACCTAGCAAGTTCCCATGTTTCCCACCTTGGACCTGTCTCACCTACCTCATGGTTTTGCTCTATAAAATCTCTAGGAAAGACAGGGTCCTGAGCAACACACTGGGGTCTCCTTCCTAGGACAGCTTTCTTTCCCCTAATAAATAGATTCTGCTCCTAACCTCCATTGTTCCTAAAATTCATTGTTTGGGTTTAGAAAACATGCACTTATTGCAGGTATTTTCCAACTGAGAGTTTCATTCCTCTATATCACTACCTCTAATAAGATTTTGCTACCATTTAAAAAAAAGACCTCAGTAAATTTTAAAAGAGCTTCCCAGGCCGGGCGGGATGGCTCAGTGGTCTAAAGCCCCTGCTTGGGAAAGCTTGGGTGGCTGCAGGGATCGCAGTTCGATGCCCAGCACTACATGCTGTGCCAGCCCTGCCCTCAGGGCTGGCTGAGCCGACCATAAAAATAAAATAAACGAACAAACAAAAGTTCTGAAACAAAAAAATAAAATAAAAAATTCTTAAAAAAAAAAAAAAAAAAAAAAAGAGCTTCCCATAATACACTTGATCAGTACTTCTTAAAAATGTCAAGGTCGTCAAAACAAGGTATGAGAAACTGTCACAGAAAAGGAACATTGACTTCAGTTAGTAACAATTATCAATATTGGTTTACACAGTGTAACAAAAGGAATAGTCATCTGGGATGTTAACAATTGTCAAACTGTTCAGGGGCAAGGGGTCTAGATGTGTATTCACTTCAAAATTGTACTGCAAATCTACAACTATTCTATATTAAGTTTATTAATCAGAAAAAATCAGCCAGAAGGATTGCCACAAATTTGAGGTCAGCCTGGGCTGTTCAGGGGTAACGTGAACTATACAGCAAGACCCTCAAAAAATGAAAAAATAAAAAGTAAAATCAGAAAAACTCAAAGCATTCACATTTGGGGGGAGTACTGGGAATCAAACTCAGGATTTGGTGCTTGCCAGGCAGACCCTGTGCCACTGAGCCAAATCCCTGGCCCAAAACATACAAATTTTTACATTAGGGAAAGTCACCAATAGATCTTTTTCTTTTCCTTTTTTTTTTTTTTTTTTTTTTTTTTTTTGGCAGAACCGGGGATCAAACTCAGGACCTTGCACTTGCCAGGCAGGCACTTTTGCCCCTGAGCTATCTCCCTGACCCCAGGTCATGGATAAATTTTAAAAACCAATAAACAGAAAAAGAAATCTGCAAAAGCTACAGACATGATTATAAATATATGACATGCTAGGAAAGGCCAACCATAATCTATTAACAGATAAAAAAATGAAATTCTGAGAAACTCACAATTACAAGGAGTCAAAAGGGACGACAAAATATAAGGTGACATTCTGTATAGAATCTTAGAACAGGAAAATGTCATCATGTAACTGAATCAGATGTGTTTTGTTGTTGTTGTTGTTGTTGTTTTTTACTGTTACCAGGGATCGAACTTAGGACCTTGCGCTTGTGAGACATGGGCTTATGCCACTGAGCTATCTCCTCAGGCCTCAGATATGGTCTTTAGTTAATAATACACCCATAATTGTTCACTAATTATGACAAATGTTCTTTTTTTGTGGCCAGCTCAGCCTGCCCTGGGGCTAGGGCTAGCTAGCACAGCATGTGGTGCCAAGGATTGAGCCATGGTCCCTGAGGTTGCCTATGCAGGCACTTTAGACCACTGACCACTGAGCCATCTCACTGGCCCTATGACAAATGTTCTATGCTAATAGGTTAATAATAATAGGGCATATGGAAACAGTAATATCCACATGGTAATTCTGTAAGTTAAAAACTTCTAAAATTAAGTTTATTAAAAGAAAACAAACAAATAAACAAAATCTCTCTATGCTGCAGTGTGTTAGTGTTAGAGTGTTTCCTAAAATGAGGTAAGAGCATTTTCTGTCTGTAGGCTAAAAGACCTCAAAGTCTTCCCCAGCTTACTACTGTGGGGAGCCACACAGAGTACAAAGAAAAAAGGATGATGTGGGAAAATCCACCTATGAGAGTCCCAGGGCTGGTGCAAAATGCTTTCTGTATTAGCCAAGTTGTAGTCCAGAGTGTTCATATAATGTGCCCTAAGTCTGCAGCCAGTAAACAGTGGGCCAGGGGCCAGGGAGCCAGCTCAGTGGCTCAAGCGCCTGCTTGGCAAGCACAAGGTCCTGAGTCAATTCCCAGTACCAAAAAAAGAGGGGAAAAAAAAGAACAGCAGGCCAACCTATAGTCCAAGTATCTCTCACCCTAGTTGTTTACAGGTGCGATAGAGTCTCAGAGGAAGATCTAGATAGACATCAAGACTCCAGGCCAAGTGCTGAGCTTAGTATCCCCCAAAGGACTCCACATCCTAAAATGCCACCCCTCAGCAGGCACAAAAGACAACTCAATGAACTCAGGGACAATCCAAATGGAACCATAGAATGAGCCAGTGATTTCACCATGTAGTCCAGACTGGCTTCAAGTTCATGGTACCTTCTTGCCTCAGCCTCCTAAAGGCTGGAATTACAATTGTGTGCCACCATACCTGGTAAGGTCCCTAATCTCATGTAGATGTGAGATCTCAAGGGAGGCCCTGAGAGGAGAAAGATGTTGTCCATATCCAGCAGCTATCCTGGGCACAGGAGCCCACTTACCCCTGGTTTGAATGATGGCAGGCCCAGTCCCACACCAATAGTGGCCTTGTTAGGATTCACCACTGAATTATAGTGGATATTCCGATGATAGCTGACACGGATGGGTTCATCCTCATTTTGATGGATCCCATGGAATGTGTTGATAGGTTCTACAGAGAAAAAAAAAAGGAGAGAGCATCCAAGGGGGCCTGGGTATGGCAGGCTCAGACCAGGTACCCTTATTCCCTCACCTACCCACTACAGAAGTACCTGTACTGTACTGGTACACCTCCACGGGACGGTTGTACATTTCCGCCATGGCCTGCATCTCAATGTGGTTCCCGTGGCAGTTGTTTTTCCGCTTCCGGTTGATGTATGTGGTAAAGTCCTCTGTGACGTAGTTGGAGAAGTAATCGGCATTCTTCATCTACAGAACAGATTGGGAGATCAGAATTTACATGCAAAGGAGATCCCTCAACCCATCCCTCACCAGTTCCTCACCAGGTAGTCCATACAGTGCTTTCGCACAACTTCATGCATATCCTGGTCTCCATATACCTGATCAGCTGGGGAAAGAAGAAAGAAGAGGCTAGGGTGAGAGCTGTCACCACAGATGAGATCTGAGTGACACAACATCTTTGAGGGAGGGGAAGCTAGGGGAGTAGGTAAAGCCTTTCCTACCCCAACGCCTGGAGAAGTCTTACCCTTCTGACTGGAATGGGTCATAGAAAAAAGGCAGACAGAAAAAATCCTAACCAATAGTATAGGTGAAACTGATACAATCACAAGTTTTTCAAACACTTGACTGTTTCGGGTACACCTGATCAATCAGATAAATGAATAACCTTCAAAGTCCAATAAGTCACATAATCCACTCCACACTCCTCAATTACCACATAAGGAGACTGAAGTTGAGGGCAATTTCATGATTTGCCCAAGGGCACAGAGACTCCTTCTGTGCCAAAATCAACTCTGGAATTTAGTTTTCCCTCACACCCAGGAATCACAATGGCCTTTGCAAGTTGAAATAAAAAGATTACCCCGGTCCCACAAAAAAAAAAGGAAGAAAAAAAATAAAAAGATTAGCCAGGATCTGGTAAGATGGCTCAGGAGTGTAAAGCACCTGCTTAGGCAACCAATCACAGGGACTATGGTTTGGTCCCCAGTACCACATGCTGCGCCAGCCCCAGCCCCAGCACCAAGACAGGCTGAGCCAGCCATAATAAAAAAATGGCCTAAAAAGATTAGCCAAGTGTGGTAGCACACACTGTAATCCCAGCACTGGGGAGGCTGATATAGGAAAATCACTGCAAATTTGAGGACAGCTGGGGCTACACAGTGAGTTCAAGACCAGCCTGAATGGCATTGCGAGACTGTCTCAAGCCCCTAATCAAGCAATCAATAAATAAAACAAAACACCTAGCTAGAAATGCAGTTCAGAGGTAGAATATGCTAAGCAAGAGGCCTTGGGTTGAGTCCCCAGGAACCAAGAAAAATGAGGGAAGAAAGAATAGGAGGTATGTGTCAGGTAGGCAAGGAAGGCAAGAGAGAAAGGGGCAAAAAGAGGAATATAAAGGAAAAGAGCAGCTCTAAATCCAGTCCCTCCAGACACCAGTGTTCTTGGTAGCCAAGTGCAAGTGATTCAAGAGTTCTGAGCCTTGTATGTCTCAACTATAATAAGAAAAAGGTGAATAACAAGCTAGCAGACCTCTTGTGAGGCTCAAAGAAATAATGGACACAATGTGACTAGCTTTTAATAGTGAAGTCAAGTCAGCAGGTAATCAGGAGCCCCTTCTCTGGAGTGTGACCTGAAAGTGAAGGTAAAATCCTATACACTCTTTCAACAAGCACACAGTCTAGTAAAAGACAGAACACACGTACAATTCACTTTAATCCAGGAAGGGTAGCTTATGCTCCAAATGATTCAGGTACCATGGGATTTGGTCAAAGTAGAAGGAATTAGAATCCCTCTGCCAGCTTTAGGATCATCATACATGCTATTCCCTCTCTTTTGGACTTTTTTTTTCTTTTTTGGTCTTTTTGATTTTACTATGTAGTTTAAGCTAGCCTTGAACTTACTATGTAGCCAAAACTACTCTCAAATATGTGGCAATTCTCCTGCCTCTTAAGTGCTAGGATTCCAGGTTTTTCTTTTTTGGTCTTTTTGATCTTACTATGTAGTTTAAGCTAGCCTTGAACTTACTATGTAGCCAAAACTACTCTCAAATATGTGGCAATTCTCCTGCCTCTTAAGTGCTAGGATTCCAGGTGTGTGTCACTACACTGAGATTAGGACTCTCTTCCCATTTATTTTGGTACCTACTTCTCAAACTAGGGTGGGTGGGTGGGTGGGTGTGTGTGTGTGTGTGTGTGTGTGTGTCACTAAGGATATAACCCAGGGCCTTGTATATGGCCAGGTAAGCACTACACTACCAACAGACATCCCAGTTCTCCACATTTGCTTCTTTTTTGCCAATACTAAGGATTGAACTCAGAGGCTCCACACTGACCTATATCCATCTCCATGCCTTTCTTATTTGAGACAGACTATCACTAAATAGCCCAGGCTAGGCTCAAAAAATCTCACCTCTCCTCTCAGCCTCTAAGAATACTGGTATTTACAGGCATGCACCAGCACCCCCTCCCAAAGGGCACCTCTTTCACTGCATTTCTCAAGTTTTCTGACCCACAGGAGGGGGCACTTCACCTAGGCCCACTCCCAGCTCAGGCCCCAGTACGGCAAAGGCAGTCAGGGACAGTTCACAGAGCCTGTAGGCTGAAGGAGCCTAGGAGCACTCTCTCTAGGAAAATTAAGAGGCCTTAAAGATTTAGCAAGCCTGAATTCCACCGACTTGTTACCAAGGGGGAATTTCCCTCTGTTTCCCCTGAGGACCACTGCTCTGATGTGATCTCCCTGGGGTACCATGGCAGGGTCCAGGCACAAAGGGAACACTACAGAGCTCTTCCAGGCCCAGCAGTCTAGCTCTCTGATGACCTGCCAAAAGAAGGCCTTCTTCACTATCCGCCCCTTCCCTCCCTAGAAGATTTGGGGTGATAAGAGACAAAGGCTACTGAGATAGAAAATAGGCTCCCTGTTTCAAGTCCCCTGGAGGTGACAAGAGCTTGAGGGTGGGGGGAGTGGACTGCAAAGGTGTGGGGGGGAGGGATAGCCCCTTCACAGATGTAAACAAGGATGTGGCTTCTGTGGCCATACTCCCCACCATGATACCCCTAGGTACTTCCAGCAAGTCACATGTCCTGAACACAGACTGGGGGCCCCTTGCTGCTGCCTTTCTTAGAATCCAGGACCGCAGAGCCCTCTGTGGCTGCATAGGCTGCTGGAGGAGCTATTTCTGTAGGCCAAGCTTAGGGTGCCACCAGGCAGTGCTGTCTGAAGCTGCAGTAAACAGGAACTGAGATAGAAGTGAAGGAGTTAAATGGGGTCTGCAGCCAGGTTCAGGTGTTGGAGAACACCTACCTTCTACAGAAAGGTGAGTGAACACTGGCAGGTATAAGAGCCAGACACAGGAAAATTTTTTTATTTTTTTATTTTATTTTATTTTATTTTTTTTGTCTTTTTGAGACAGGGTCTCGCTATGCAGTTGAGGCTGGTCCTGCGCTCACTTTTGTAGCCCAGGCTGGTCTCGAACTCGCACCAATCCTCCTGCCTCAGCCTCCCAAGTGCTAGGATTACAGGCGTGAGCCACCACGCCCGTCTAGGAAAATTTTTTTAAAGGATGGCAGAGACCTGGGGCAGAGCCCCATTAAACTCTTCCCCTTTTCCACACCAATGACTCCATTCCTTGGTAGCAAGGCCCTGCCATTTTCTGGCTATGTGACACTCAGCAAGGCCTCTTTGGGCTGAAATGCCCTTACCCATTAAGTGGGGAAAGTAACTCTGCTTCCACTAATGGGGTATCTGATGTCAAGACTACAAGGGAGAGTTTCTATTTGTTCTGAAGACAGACTCCTTCACACTGCTAGCTACCTACAAATCAGCCAGCATGCCTGTGTTTCCTTATTTCTGCTACACTTTCTCTGCCAGAGGAAAGCCCCCAATGCAGAGTGGAGGCTGTCCCTCCTCTTGCAAGCAAGACTGGCTCTCTTCTCTCACTAAATCCCAATGTCTACAAGCCTACCCCTGTGCTCCTTGTTCTAATCTTTAGCAACCAAATTTGTATCACAGTAGTTAACAGTCTTTCCACTAGGGTTCCTCTCCCCCTGTTTTGTTTTTTTCTGAGACAGGGTCTTGCTATGTAGTTCAATCTGGTCTTGGACTTTGTAGCCCAGGCTGGCCTCGAACTGTCAACAATCCTGCTTCCTCAGGTTCCTGTGTGCCTAAGACCTCTTAAGTATGGGCCAGTTGTGACACTTCTCCACTCATCAGTACTCCTAGGGGAGCCCCCATTATAAACTGGACCCTCATTTTGGAATCATTAATATAAAAGAAAAATGAAAAACCTCTGGACCAAAGAAACAGCAAATGTACCTCCCCAGCAAGGAAGAGCACAAGGATTTATTCAATGTTGGAAGCAGAAAAAGCATCCAGCTCAGGGCAACTAACTTTTCCAACTTTCTTAGCCCCACCTCTGTTTTCTAGGAAGCCCTCTTCCTCCCAGATGGTTGGCATGTGGGGTTGGGAGCTGGGCTAGACTTCCCTGTGAGCAGCCTAAGGTGGGGAAAAAATAATGGACCTGCAGAAGTAGGGGAATTCAGAAAAACTGTTTTGACGGAAACTGAAACTCCTCCTCTTGCTGACACCATATCTGGCCATCTGCACCTGCTGTCCCCCTCCCAGGGTCCAGCTGAAACATGTTGCCATCCCAAACAGGGTCAGAACTCCTCAGCACAATCCAATAACTGGTTCCACCAAACACTTTTTTTTTCCCCAAACAGGGTCTTGTTAGCTTTCAACTCATTATATAGCTGATCTCAAACTCAAAAGTATGGTATGACCTGATCCTGCCTCAGCCTCTGAGTGCCAGAATTATAGGCATGCCTCACCATGCCAAGCTGTCAAAAGACTTTCCATTTCAACTCATTAGATTGTCACACACACACACACACACACACACACACACACACACACACACACACCCCATCCTACTTTACCCAGGAGAGACACTGACACAGAAATACGGAACAGCTGGCCTAGGATCACACATTTGGGGTGGGGATGGGGAGTTGAAGATGAAACCAGCCTCTCAATGGTTTAACTTTGGGCCTCCCAGGCAACATTAACACCACTCATCCAGGCCAGCTATCACCTTAGTCACCTTACTTCCTAGGGCTAAACCTAATTCTGTCTACCTCAGTGTTCTTGCCAGCACAAGCAGGAATTATCTGGAACCCAGGAAAGCCTAGGACTAGGAAGAGATTACAGGTATCAGTCAGGAGCTGTATCCTTCCCTAGGGCCACAGAGGTCAGCATAAACTTTACCTCAACCCCCACCCACCTTCGCACAGCTCATTTCTTTCCTTTCTGAGCAGAGAGAAGTACCTGCAGAGAAATGCACATCTGTACCTACAAATAGCCATCAGGGTGTACCAAGTTACTCTGATACAAAACACCTGAACGAAAAATTCCCAACAGAGAACTACTGCATGTGTGAAAAAACTGTCCTTGCCACCAACCAGGAAAGACTGAAGGCTGGACAAGATGTGAGGCTGTGCAAACTCCAGAACCTCCCCACTTCCTTCCTAGCCTTTGCCCAGGGAGGTGGGACAGGGTATGACTAATGCTCTAACCAATGTCTTCAGACTCTCTCCAGCACCTGGGGAAAGTCCTTTCTCCCCAGGTTACCTAAAATATAACCAATATTTGCCAGATATATGTGGCAAAGCTCAACATGAGACTCTGGATTCTCTTGCCAAGAGCCCTCAGGTTCACTTTAAGAGCCCCAGAACCACTTACTCCCCAGGTTACCACCAGCCTGCCTGAAAAGAGCCACAGTTAAGTTCTGCTGACAGAAGAGGAAGCATAGTCTTCAGGGAACCTAAAAACAAATCATCCAAATGTAGGTGAATGTAACATCAGGAGGAAAAGCAACCTCATCAGCACTCCACTGCCCTACTATACCAGTGTGAACGCTGGACCCCAGCAAAGAAAAAGAAATCAGAAAAAGGGGGCCCCCAACCACCTGCCAAACAGCCATGGTATGACCTGATCTGGAGTCCCAACTACCCCATCAGCACTACAAGAGCCTGGTCTGAGATTGCTCCTCCATGCAAGAAGTCCAGTAGCACAGATGAAAAACAGAAGGATGCAGGGCAAGAGAGGTCAAAGGAAGCTTGTGTACAGAAAACAGCCCATGGGAATCTTCTCCTCGTTGGCCTGGTTCAACCTCATACACTGATGTTCTGGCTCTGTGTCCTAGATACACAGAATAGGGTCTGAGCTCTCTCTTGTGGATCAGCTTCCCCGTTTATAAAATAGTCAATCCAGGCATGGTAGCACACACCTGTAATCCCAGCACTTGGGAAGCTGAGGCAGGAGGATCAACACTGCAAGTTCTGGGCCAGGATGGGCTACAATAATAGGTTCAAAGCCAGCCTGAACTACGTAGTGAGACCCTGTCTCAAAAGGGGAGTTGGGTGGGAATGTGGCTCAGTGCAAAAGCCCTGAATCCCAGTACTACCAAAACAAACAAACAAACACTTGATCTTTCCTGGTGCTAATGGTCACCCATGTTCCAAGACCTAAAGGCCCAAAGATTGTACAAAGACTGTACCTAGTTAATGTGCCTGGGCCCTACTATTGGCATTACATGCACAACACCAACTGTTCGTCTGTGGCCCATGCAGACATTCATGTGGTATCTGCTTTGCTCAGAGGGCCAGCACCAGAACCATAGTCAGCACCAGACTCATGGTCAGGGATAAAGGTTTCTGCTGAGGGAAAGCCACATGGAGGGAAAGAGCAAAGGAGGGACAAAGAGAAGCAGACTCCCATTTCCAGAAGTTGGTTATTTAGCACAGCAAGAACGCCCCCCCCACAGGATACCTCTAAGACCCAGGCTCCACCTTCACCCACCCAAGATCTTCTCATGCTAATGAATCACCAAGAGGAGGTAGTAGGACAAAACTGGGTTCAAGTAATGAATACTGGGTCACATGGGACAGCTAGGCCCAGAAAGAATGGACACAGAAGTGGGCATGGTGTTTGATACCTTATGGACCTAGCTAGTTTGGAGGCAGGAGAACTGCTTAAGCCCATGAGATCAGCTGGGAGGCACAACTAACACTTAGTAAGAGATACAGACAGGAACATAAACAGAGGGGCCCAGCAGGATGGCTCAATGGTCTAAAGCTCCTGCTTGGGAAAGCTTGAGTGGCTTCAGGGACCACGGTTCGATCCGGCACCACATGCTGCACCAGCCCTGCCCTCGGGGCGGGCTGAGCCAGCCATAAAAATGAGTGAATAAACAAAGGTTCTGAAACAATAGCCAGGCGTGGTGGCTCACACCTGTAATCCCAGCACTCAGGAGGCTGAGGCAGGAGGATTGGTGCGAGTTCGAGACCAGCCTGGGCTACCAAAGTGAGCTTAAGGCCAGCCTCAACTGCATAGCAAGATCTTGTCTCAAAAAGACAAAAAAAAAAAAAAAAAA
>PVJA010056643.1:0-10734 GCA_004027025.1 Myocastor coypus
AAAAAAAAAAAAAAAAAAAAAAAAAAAAAAAAAAAAAAAAAAAAAAAAAAAAAAAAAAAAAAAAAAAAAAAAAGATCCAATCAGAATCAGTAGATATGCACAAAGAGAAAAAACAAAGTCAAAAATTAAGAAAAACACAAAAATAGAAGAGCACTTTCTAGTGAACTACTATTGGCCAAATTGCTCTTTCATCGTCTATCCCAGTGAAAGGTAATTTGTTTGTTTGCTCGTTCTCCTTCCCAACCGTGCAGCAGAAACAGTACCGTCCCTTAAAGGAAGTTGTGACTTCTGCGCCTTCCTATGGGAAACCTCCTCCCTGTCACGCTCAGGCTCTAAGGAGAGATCATCTGTGCTGTAGCTCCATCCCTAGACCAGCTGAGCTTCCAGCCACAGGCACAGCCAGGCCTCAGAGGTGTGACTCAGCTTCCCATGTGTCCAGAAGAGTCACCTTCTCATCCTTTTGAGAAAATACTATTTTAATGAGAAAAAAACTTATATTGGTTTATACTGTCAGAGGTGTAGGCTCATGGCTGGCCCACTTCATTGTTATGGGCACATGGTGAAGCAGAACATCATGGCAGAGAAGGCAGGGGGTGGGCAAAGCTTTCCACTTCATGGTAGCTGGAAAAATGGAAAAAGGAGCTGAACAAAATGCAGCCATCTAACCCATGCCCGGGGACCTGCTTCATCCAGTTAGGACCCACCTCCTAACAAGCCCACTCAGTTAATAAACATGCCAATGGATGGGTCCATGTAATGAAATTAATAGTCATGACCCTGCCCGCCCCCAGCACCTCTCCACTGTGGATTAAGCCTTCAACATAACGACACCACGCCATGGATCCCAGCAGTCATCCCCAAATGCTTCACTGACTGCCTTTCTCAAGTCCTCTCAGATCTTGACTTCATAGCAAATTACTTAAAAGCACAACCTTTGTCTTTTCGGCCACGTTATGTTTTGTGTCTAGTTGTACTCCCAAAGCCTCATGCAGTCATGGGATGGGGACTTCTAGAGTTTGAGAATGACTCATAATCCACTGGAATTATGGGTTTTAGTAAGGATGGGATGATGGGAATGAGTATTGCTGAGATTATGGGTACGGTGTGAAGTGAATATCCTGAGGCAGAGAGCCTGAATGTGATATAAGAGAGACAGAGAGACAGACTCTGTTGCCTCTGTGGCAATTATTCTGCTGCTATAAACTGCGGCTCTCTGCCATGTGCCAGTCTGCCCCAGAGCCAGCCTAGTACGGACTGAAACCTCCAGTAACTGTGAGCTAAATAAATATTTCCTTCCTTCATTTGTCCCAGCAACAAGAGAAGAATAACTGAGACATCCTATATTAGCACTCCTCACCCCCTGGAGCCTGTGTGGGCTTCCCTTTCTACTTTGCATGCAATACATCATTATTGTGCCTGTTTTCATTGTGGATTTTTGCTCTGCATGAGTAGACTATTAGATCCACAAGAACCAGAACCTGCTGCATTCATTGATGTATCCCAACTGCACAGTTTAGCTGCTGGCTAGTGGCAGATTCTACACCCTTGTGAACTAACAATTTGGAAAATAGAAGCTAAAGAAGGAAGAACATGAGAAAGCTTATTGGCCCACCTTTCATACCAAGGAGTACACATTGCATAAAATTCAGCTTAAGTGAATGGAACATCTTTAACTTTTCCATGACACCTGTATGTTACTTATCTGAAGTTCTGTAAAGCCTTTTCTTTTATATTTTTATGTTTAACCTGTATGAAATATTTTAATATGGATAGCTTTTTAAATAGTACAAATAATGTGATGTTGTACTTATAAGATTTTCTCTTTCCATGAGGACAAAACGTTCTTATCTTTCCTCTGTTCAGGCACAGAGAATGTATCTGGATGAGTTCAGGATTAACTTTTTTAAGAAAAATTATTATTATTTCTAAGAGTAAGACATTTGCTTACTCTTTTCTATGCTATCTATAACTATCAATTGTGAAAATTCTAGTTAAATGTAAATGACAAATTATTCACTGAATGATCTCTACCTGTTTCTAAAGTAACTGTATTCCAGTCATAGAGAAAAGTGACACCTTGTCCTTTTCATCCTAAGATTGTTTCCTCATACTTTGCCAATAATGAAGGAGGCTAATCAAATTGTATTGGAAGTGTGTGTGTTTCTGTGTGTGTCTGTGTATGTGTGTGTGTGTGTGTGTGTGTGTGTGTGTGTGTGTGTGTGTGTGATGTCTTCTACTTTAATGATCTTAGTTTCTCAGTTTGGTGCCTCAAATTTATTTCTGCTCCTCTGCTCCAATGTTACCAGTTTCTGTTACCAGAAACTTTGTAGGAAAAGAACTTTTGGATTTCTTACACATTACTTAAGCATTTTTTAGAGCTCATGTCAGCCACCTTAACCACAGTGAAACCCCAGTCTAGCCAAAGTAACCCTCTTACATTTTTAAAAGTCTAGGCAACTTGTCTGGTTTTAGGCTTGCATATGTTGTATAAGTTTTGTGGCCTTTTGTCTTAGTATTTAATAAATATTATTTTGAAAGCCCATGCCTGTTCATAGGCACTAAGGAAAGCAAAGAAACACTTGGCTATTCATTTTAGTTTCCCCTCCGACTGGAAGTGTTAAAGGAAAGTAGAACATGAAGAGATACAGAGATGATGAAGAGATAAGGGGCACAATTTGATGGGCCTGAAAAAGGAAATACCCATGGGGCACTGCTCTAGGGCCACTTCATCTGAATGAAGATCCACTTAGGATCTGTGTTCCAGGTTTCCATCACCATGACAAAATACCTAAGAAAACCAACTTAAAGGAAAAAAGGTTTATTTTAGTTCATGGCTGACAGGTCCCTGCTTAGCTGGCTCATTGCTTTGGGCCTGAGGCAAGACGCAAATATTAAGGCAGCAGGGTGTGGTAGATCAGAGCCAGCCCACACTGCAGGTGGTAAGTAGCAAAGAAAGGCAAGGCCAGAGGGGAAGAAATCAAGGAGAATATATTGTCCCAAGAATAATGGCCCATGACACTATCTTCAACTAGGTCTCACCTAAAATTCTCATCACCTCTTAATGATCACATCTAATTATGAATTCATCAATAGATTGACAAACTGAAGAACTGGCAACCCTGGTGGTCTTAGACCCTCCAAAAGCACCACCCCTAAACATTGCTGAGTTCAATACTAAGCGTTTGATATGTAAGCCTTCAGGGGACACTTCCATCCAAACCAAGATACATTAGCAGAATCCCACAGGTCCAATGTCAGATATTCTTGGCCTAAATTGGGTCGCTCAAATCACCTGGTTGAAGTCTTCATATTCCTACTTCAAAATCTGAGTTATATTTAGACATGCAACCTTTAAACACCTGAGTTAAAATGCAATCATGAGCATGGTCCCCAGCCCAATCTGAATGGTATCTTCTTAAGGAAAGGAAGAGACCATAGGCCCACAAGGAGAAACCAGTGAGGATCTAGGGAGATAGCCATCTGCAAGCCAAGGACCTGCAAGTCAAGAGTCTTGAGAGAAACCAACTTGAACTTCAAACCTCCAGACTGTGCAAAACTACACCATCCATGGTATTTCATTACAGCAGCCCTGAAGCACTAGTATAGGATGTGTATGATTTATTAAGGATGTTATTACCTTGAACTTTGTTTTTGAACAAAGGGCCTCCTGCGGGATCCATATAGATGGATGGCAATGACCAAGGCATATAATACCCCTGGGGGTTCAGTGACCTATGGCCAAGGCATATAATCCCCCTGGAGGTTCAGTGACCTATCTGGCCACCTCCCATATGTCTGGGTGTGGTGGACATAACTAATACTTAAGGTTGGAGCCAAGAAGGGTGGGGAAGAGTTCCTGGGTGAAAGCCTATTGTAAATAGCTGTCACACAATCATTATGACAGGTCAGGCAGAGGGAAAGAGTAAGCATGATTTCCATGATCAGAACAGAGAAAAATTTCATCCATGCATCAGGCACAGTACCCCACTACACGCTGGGCAAAGGCTAATTGAATATTAACTGGAAGTAATGCTAGCATTTATCTGTCCAGACTGGGCTTTCTACCTGACATTTTCATAATGGCAAAGGTAGAAATACATAAAATAATACACTTCCCGAAAACAGTGTTGGTGAGCCTATGGCATAAGTGCCCCACCCGGCACACAGAACCCACTAGTATGGCATGGGAGCCAAATTGCCATGGCTGCTGAGCGTCAGATACTGAGGTATAATTTCACTGTTGCCCCTTTGTGTTAAATAAATGGGTTTTAGATTACAGCTTAGAAGCTTATCTTCTCTTAAATTTTCTCCATAACTACCCTAAAGAAACTCATATATATAGTAGACCACACTGCTGGTAATGTCTGTGTAGCATCCATATATATATATATATATATATATATATATATATATATATATATAGAGAGAGAGAGAGAGAGAGAGAGAGAGAATTAGGTCTCCCAGAATGTATAGGTTTAAGTCCTATTAGTATGTAACAATGTCCTTATTGAAAAGTAGGGTCTTTGTAAGTGACCAAGCTGGGGTCATTGGTGAGGGCAAATCATACAGAGACATTATATAACCAGAAAATATAGATACAAGGAGAAAAAAATGTGTGACAGTGAAAGCAGGGGTCAGAGTGATGCATCAAAAGACCAAATAATGGAAGAGTACCTGTGAACCAACTGGGAAAAAGACCAGCAAGAGCCAACACCAGTAACATTTTGATCTTGGACTTTCAGGCTCCATATCCAGTAGACAGCAAACTGACTTGGTGGTACTTTGTGAGCAGAAGCCATAGACAACTAACACAGATGAAAACTGACAATAAACAAGCACATGTGTGATAGACTCCCTCTCCTGAGTAGTGAGGACTTTAAGAACAAAAGATTAGCAGGATTCAACGAAGGGACAAGAGGGCTTTTTAACGGGGTCATCAAGAGAGGAATCTCTGAGGAATTGCATCTAAAGAAGACTTAAATGAAGTGAGGGAATTAAGGCCCTTAAGATCAAATGGGAAAATAATCTGGACAAAACAGCATAAAACACAAAATCCTGAGGGAGAAATGAACTCATTTTATCCAAGAGCAGCGCGAACACCAGAGAGCCTGCCACAGGAAAGGGGCCAGGACAGGTTGTTGAGGGCCTCTAACAACCCAATGGCTTGGGTGATATATCCTGTGTGAGAGCATTTGAATTGAGATTGGCCAATCTCATGGTTGATTTCAGCTGCACTTGTGTTCATCAGCTTTCTGCTATTGTAGCAGTACCTGAGACAATCAGTTTCTAAAGAGACTGTGAGTTGCTTTCAGCTCACAGTTTTAGAGATGCCAGTAGGTGATCAGTTGGCCCCACTGCTCTTGAGCCAGTGGCAGGGAAGCACATTATGGCAGGGAGCATGGGGCAGGGCAAAACCACATACCACATGGCTGGCACCAAGATAGAGGAGAAGGATTTGCATCTCCTCTCTTTTCAAGGGCTGACATACAATCATGTGGCTGCCTCGACTTTTAAAGATTCCACCAGCTCTCAATAGTGCTATGACTGATAAACCTGATTTGTCATCTTCATTGGATGAGGAAAAGCCTCGCAAATTAGTAGACCACACTGCTGGTACTGTCTATGTAGCATCCATAAGGAGCAGCTGTAGTTTCTAGCCTGTTGCTCTCCAGCAGAGTTCAGCTGATCTGTTTTCCTGCTACCATATGCCAAGAGTTTTGCTATACTGAATCCAACCTCCATGACGTTCCTGTCTTGGAGGCACCTTACTATGGACTGAATCTCCCAAAAACATGAGCCATGACTTATGGCACAAATTCATGCTGGCCATGGCAAGCTATGGCTATATTACTCACAACTGCTCATTCTGGGAGCCAATGAAGGAGCAGCTTTTAGCTGAAATTTGTCATTCCCATGGTAAGTGGAAGGGTATGGAAAATGTGGAGTGGACATACAACAGTTCTAAGATTCTTGTATAGAAGTAGCACACCTATTCCCATGACAGTTAAGGCAATTCCCTTGGCCCATCAACCACACTTTAAAGCCTTCAGGGCTTCTGTTCTGTTTTGTATCTAGTTGTCCCCCCAAAGCCTCATGCAGTTATGGCACAGGGACTTCTAGAGTTAGAGACTAACTCATGATACACTGGTATTATAGGTGATCCAAGGATTGAATTATGGATCTGAGTACTGCTGGGATTGTGGGCCTGGCCTGAGGCAGATAGTCTGAGGCAGAGAGCCTGAATGTAATATAAGAGAGACACAGAGACAGACTTCTCTCTGTTGCCTTCATTGGCCTGTTGCTATTGTTGCTGTTCCACCACCATGAATTGCTGCCCTCTGCTGTGTGCGAATCTGCCTTGGAGCCAGCCAAATATGGACTGAAACTTCCAGTAACTGAAAGATAAATAAACTTTCCTTCCTTCATTTTGGGTTTTGGGTATTTGTGCCCACAACCAGAGAATAAGTGAGGCAGAATTTGGTACTGAGAGTGGGGTCATTTCTGCAACTAACCTGATGATGTGGGTTACAAGTTTTTGAAAATGGCTATGAGAAGAGACAGGGAAGGTTCAGAGAGGTCATCTACTTGTAAAGAGCTGGATAAACTTCAGCTGTTCTTTAGGGGAGATTCTGGACAGAGCTCAGACCAGAAGACTGTCTGGAAACCTGTATATGAGAAGAGGTAGGAAAGGTTTGGAAAGGTCATCTACTTGCAAAGAGCTGAAACAGCTTTGGCAGTTCTGTTTGGGACATTCTGGTTAGAGGTCAGACCACAAGACTGTCAGGAGGCCTGCCTGTGAAGATCAGGCTGGGGAGATTTCTTCTGGGAAGAAGAACTACACTGGTTATTGGATTCCAGATGATTTGTGCTATGGCTTGGCTAAAAGTCTGTCTAAATCTTGCTCATGCCCAGAGACTTTGCCTAAGATTTAGATTAAGCATGGTGGACTGATTAATCTTTCAAAATATATTCCAAAGCAGCCAAATATTGGGGTGGTAGCATGGTTGTTTTGGGGGCTTTTAACCAGATTTATGTTGAGAATCAAGAATAAGTAGCCAAGCAGAATGATTTAAAATGTTATGAGCTTGACCTGAAAGGAAGTACCAGGAAAGCTATGGACTATAAATATGGAGCTGAAAGGATGTCCATTGCTAGGAAGGAACCAGAACATCAAAAGGATGGTCTGAGGGCATCACAGGAGGTCGCAGTTCTCCACCCTTTGCAGTCTCAGAATTGCAAGGGAGAGAGACTGTGTCTTGAGAAGAAAGCCACTGAGCCCTGTGTTCCAGAATGGTGACAATGGCCACACCAGTTTCCAAAATGGTGATAGCTTGGAGAATTTGTTCCTTGCAATCAGTGCCAGACTTCTCAGCGATTCAGGCACTCAACCCCTACAGCCAAGAGAGACAAAAGTCTGACTACTGCTCCAACTGGCAGCAAACCTTGGCATCATCCACATAGTGATGGTTTTAGGTGCATTCAGAATGCTGGAGTTGTTAGGATAAGAAGGCTTCCATCTTGATTTCAGAAGATGGCCTGTGAGGCCCGATAGTATGGCCTGAGAGGGCAATATGTGAAGCAGAGAGGAGAAGTCATTTCAGTGGAAACCCCAGAAGTTTAAAAAAGCTAGAAATGTGGATTGTCTAAGGGAAACTGCAAAGAGAAAACAAAACCAGTCCAAGTGAGAAGCCATGGGAGTTACCACCAAGTGTGCCATAGGGGCGGAGCCATATAAGGCCTTTGGAACTCACAACTCAGTGCAGACCACTTCAGATTTTCCAGTTGGAATTATGGAATTTAAAGTTTCCCTGCTGGATTTTGGACTGGTGTTGGTACCAGTGTTTTGTATTCCCCTGTTTTTTGTTTTGTTTTGTTTTGTTTTGTTTTGTTTTGTTTTGTTTTGTTTTGTTTTGTTTTGTTTTTTTAATTTTTGGAATGGTAATGTTTGTCTTACGCCTCTGAATGTTGGATACATTTAACTTTTCTTTTGTACAGGGGCTCCCGGTTGAAAGTTTGCCTTGGATCTTGGAAGAGACTTGTAACTTGGACTTTTCAGCAATGCTGAAACTGTTGAAACTTTGGCAACTCTTGAAGATAGACTAGGCCTGTGGACATAGCTTACTAGAATAAGCACTTGCCTGGCAAGCTCAGGGTCTTGGTTTCAATCCCCAGTACTGCAAATACATACATACATACATACATACATACATACATACATACATAAATATTAAAATGCCTTTTGTACAAAGGGATGTTCATGAGGCTTTGGGTGTCCAGGAGTGGAATGTTATGGTTTGTGCCTAGTTGTCCCCTCAAAGCCTCATGCAGTCATGCCACAGTGACTTCTAGAGTTTGAGATTAACTCATGATCCACTGGGATTATGGGTGATCCAAGGATTGGATTATGAGTCTGAGTACTACTAGAATTATGAGCATAGCCTAAGGCAGAGAGCCTGAATGTAATATAAGAGAGACACAGAGGCAGACTTCTCTCTGTTGCCTTCGTTGGTCCATTGCTATTGTTGCTATTGTCCATTGCTTTACTGCCGTGAACTGCTGCCCTCTGTCATGTGCAAATCTGCCTTGGGGCCAGCTGAATATACACTGAAACCTCCAGTAACTTTGAGCTAAATCTCATTTTGGGTATCAAGTATTTTTGGTCCATCAATGAGAGAAAAGTAACTGAAACAGCTTTTTCATCAGAGAAGCATTGTAAGTCCATCTCCATGTGTGTAGCTGCAGAACCTCACCTCAGGGAAGCAGAAAGTAATGGGCTAGGAGCAGAAATACAACCTGCCATCAGCAAGGTCCCAGCTTTCCCAAAATCCATCATTCACCCAGATTCCAAATGCAAAGTCAAAGATGTAAGCCACAATGCTTTTGTCACAATTGCAGGATTCTAGAGAAGTATTAGCAAAATACTTGAGCTAATTTTCAACTCTAAGATTTGGTGTTTCTCAGGAAACAAAAAGCACACAGTGATTGCCTTGAAGCAAGAGAATTTTTTTGAAGGTTTATCTAGGATTAATTAAACAAAAACACATTACTATAACTTCATCAAGTTTCACAATTTCAGACACTTGCAAAGTGATTAATTGCTAATAAAAATCAGACTAAGACAGAGGTTGATGGGACATGGGAAGAAAGTAAGCTGTTGTCAAAATGAGAACAACCTCTCCACCTGCTAGCTGTTACCCCACCATCCACCACACCTCTCACTGCAGTACAGGTCTTGTTCTCCCAGGACTTCCCAGGTCTAGTGCTGACCCTTCTCTTCTCCAGACTTAGACATCTCTTTCCTCAGTGTGTTATGACCAATTGCCTCTTATTGTTTGCTACCCTATACTAAAGCATGACACATTGCATGTACCTGTCAGCTTCTACCACCCCACATATCACAGGCCATGCTTATCCAGATTTTCAACACCATAGGCTGTCCTTGTCTAATGCTGTGGTTCCTTTTGTTTTGTCTGTCTTCTGTCATTCAACATGGGATGTATGACAGCAGATCATTGGCCCCAATTGACATTTAGAAATCCACTATGATGGTTAATATGACTGTCAATTTGACTGGGTGCAGAGATGCTGACCAGGTTAGTAAAGCATACTGGGTAGGTTTTGCTGACTCTGCCTGGTCTCTGGTCCCTTTCTGTCTGAGATTCTTCCCCATTATTCTCTCGTTTCTGTCACCCATGAACTTTACAGCTTTGCTCTGCCAGGCCTTTCTTTAAAAAGAAAAATATTTACTTATTTATTTATTTAGATATTTATTTATTTATTTATTTATTTATTTATTTGGTACAAGGTCTCACTCTGCAGCTCTAACTCATAGTGATCCTCCTGTCTCAACCTCCCCAGCACTGGGATTATAGGCATGTGCCACCATGCCCAGTTTCAGTGGCTAGCATGACTTGCAGTACCTGGGATTGAACCCAGGTCTTTGGACTTGCCAAGTAAGCACTTAGATCACCAAGTCCTGCAAAGCCTTTTTTTGATGATGTTCCTACATTGGAGCCAAGTGATCTGGGGCCGAACTCTCTGAAATTATTAAATTAAAGCTGTTCTTTAAGTTGTGGTTGTTGATGAGTTTGTGCTCATGATAGGCTTGCTAGCCAATGCATCCACTGAGTCAGTATAGTGCAATCTATTTATCCATTGTACCTCTGCTACATAGCTGAATGGTTTTCATTTTGGAGCTGTGATAAATAGAGCTACTGTAAATATTTAAGCTCATGTTTGAGGGAAACTAAATGTACAGATTTCCTTAGATCAACTAGGGGTGCAATGAATGGGTCATTGTGGAGGATCACTTCAGCAGCGCTCCTTGAAAGAACAGCAGTTGTCTCCAGGCTTTGGGTGAGCCTGACCCTGTTGCCATGAACTGACACATACAGGTCTGGCTACGACTTTTCCTGATCCCTTCAATTGGCGTTAAACAATGCATACTGGTCTACTTGAGGTGCTGGTAGTAGTTTTTAAAGGCAGCACATGTGCTCCCCAGTTACCCCCACCTGCTCCTCTTTTTTTTTTTTTTCTTCAATTCTTTTATTGTTTAAATTTAACAATGGTTATATTACATATTTTCATCATCGGATCAGTTTAGATTAATACATATAGGTATATAAGATTGATCAAACAACTAAACATTAACCTTTCTAAATCCACATTACTTTTTTTTTTCTTTTCCCCCTTTTATTCTTTGAAAGTTGACATATTGCATATTGTCCTCACAAT
>PVJA010056644.1:0-10736 GCA_004027025.1 Myocastor coypus
AGGGAGAGGGAGAGGGAGAGGGAGAGCAGAGCAGAGCAGAGCAGAGGAACAGAAAGACAGAGACAGACTAAGTGACTAGCCAGCTGGTGGCTGGAAAAGAAGCAGCAGAGAAGTTGGCAGACCAGACCATGCAAGCCGTGATGAGGAACGAAGTTTTTCCTTAGCACAAGCACTTAGCAGATATTGGAGAATTTTAAGGAGGGAAAGGCTGTGGTCTGACAAAAGCATTACTGTAGCTTCTGAGTGAAGAATTGATTTGTGCAGACATAGGAGCACATTGTAGTCTTTAGGGTACAAGATGAAGACAAACTATACCAGAGGTTTAGAGATAAAAGTAGGAAAAAGTGATTAGGTTATGCAATATACTCTGAAAATGCAATTGACAAAGCTTGCTGGTAGCTGTTTCTCTGTGGCAGTTTGAGGGAAACTGAGGATTCTGGGACACCCAATAAGATTTTTGTACATAAACAACTAAGTGTTGGTGCCATCTGTGAGACTGAGAAGTGCAGCCTTTAAGGAAAGATGAGGGCTTCAGTTTTGGACATGTTGGTGCCTACTAGGTATCCAAGGAGACATGTTAAATAGAAATTGTGTATGTGAATCTAGAATTTAAGGGAGAGCTCTGGAACAGAGATATGATTGGGAGGGTCATTGCCACGTAAATGTGTTTGAAAAGACCAGAAGAGAATTCTCCTGGAGTAAGGTAGAGAGAAGTAAAATGAGCAAAAAACAAAAACAAAACAAAAAAACATAAAGAAAAGAAAAACAAAAACTGAACCTTGAACACCAATAGGTATTCCCTGAAAGATGAGTCACCTTCACCAAAGGGGACTATAACATTCAAAACTGGAGAGGTAAGAAAAGAAAAATTGAGCCGGGCGTGGTGGCGCACGCCTGTAATCCCAGCACTTGGGAGGCTGAGGCAGGAGGATCGATGCGAGTTCGAGACCAACCTGGGCTACAAAAGTGAGCTCAAGGCCAGCCTCAACTGCATAGCGAGACCCTGTCTCCAAAAGACAAAAAAAAAAAAAAGAAAAGAAAAATTAAAGTGAAATATACTGTATCCTTGGATTGTTTATCAAAATTATGAAAAGCAAGCTTTTGTCTTCTCTATTGAAAATATGACATCAATATTATTGAAATGATAGAATATAAGTAATTGCGTATCATGGAGCCTGTTTGCTCCACTCGAACTTGATGCTCTTAAGACAGATTTTTTCATGGCCTTTTAAAAGAATTGTTTTCACAACTGTCTTGTCACTAAAGGAACTTGTGTGCCATGAGTTTTGCTAAGTTATGACTTTTGTGTACCTTCTTCTTTTAGTAAGGCTATATTTAAGTGGGATGCTTCTATCCAGTGGATGGTTTGAATAGAATTATATGTTTTCTTAAAGGCTCAAGATCATTATATTTCCTCCAATTCCTGATCCTGGGAAGATTTTTAAAGAAATGTTTGGAGACCAAAATGATGATGCCCTGGTAAGCACTGACTCCATGGCAGTTTGAAGTTGTTTTATTTTTTGAGGCTACAGAATTTATAAAAAATAATGGTAAAGTAGCATAATATAAAAATCATAATTTCAACAGTTTTAAGTGTATGGTTCAGTACCATTAAATATATTTATAATGTTTGGAAATCATCACAATTGTCCATTTCAAGAACTTGTTCAATCACCTCAAACAGAAACTGTACTCATTAAATAATAGTTGTGCATTCCGCCATTCCCATCTCTGATAAGCCCTGTATTTCTTGTCTCTGTGGATTTACCTGTTCTAGATACATCATATACGTGGAACCATCAATATTTTTCTTTTTATGTCTACTCATTTCAGTTTGCCTTAGGTGTTCAAGGTTTATCGTGCTGTAGTGTATACCACAACTTAATTTCAAAAATGGCTAAACTGTTTTTTTTTTTTTTTTTTTCTTTTTGAGACAGGGTCTCGCTATGCAGTTGAGGCTGGTCCTGAGCTCACTTTTGTAGCCCAGGCTGGTCTCAAACTTGCACCAATCCTCCTGTCTCAGCCTCCCCAGTGCTAGGATTACAGGTGTGCGCCACCACGCCCGGCTAAACTGGTTTTTCTAAAAAGATTAAAGACTTGATTAAAGGTATATCTCAAGCCATGCATGACATATAAGAAGTCCATAGGACACTTTGTCTATTTTAGATTGTGGGCTATGCCTCTTTTTGAGGTGTAAAGGTCCAGACATCTAAGAGAAAGAGCTTCCTTAGTGAAGGTGCCCTGACATATGAGCCTTCTGGCTCTTAGGTATTTTTTAAAACTCAACACAGGAAAAGATACGGTGCAACTGAAATGTACTTTTGATATGCCATTGTATGGAAAGTCAGACTCCAAATACAAGGAAGTAGAGTAGCCCCATTCCTTCTGTTACAGTTGGTTTCTAGCAGATTCTAAAGGTAGAATTGTAGCTAGAAAGCTAAGGAACAAAAGAGTTTGAGCTTTCTGTGATAAATACAGTCACCCTAATGAAATAATAAAAACCCTAAATGAAATAAATGCCAATATGACTATATATATGTATATATATTTTAAATCATTACTAATAGGCATAAGGCAGTTAATTTAAGGAAGGAACACAGCATATTAGATAATAAGCCAGGCTCTGGAGTCAGATTGTCTGGATTAAAATGTCTGCTGAGTCACTGACCATCTTTTTAACTTTAAGTGATTTCCATATTCTCTCTGTGACTTTTCCCATTTGTAAAGTGGAGGTAACAACAGCACCTGCCTCATAGTATCACGTGGATTCAGTTAATTTAATACTCAGTAACCTAGTATAAACTTAACATGCTTGGCACATTGAAAGTGCTTAATAAGCATAGGTAATGCGTCTTAACTATTGATAGTCATTTCCGTCTATCTTCATGCCAAAATGTAATAATGGTTGATTCACAATGGCGGCAAAGTTATTTGGCTAGGGAAGGATGGCAGAGGAGCTGGAGCTAATGAGAGAATTCTTTTGGATGACTTGCCCATCTGTTCTCCTTCACAGGCAGTGGATAACTGCAGACTGGGGATAGGGCATCGAAAGGCAGATAGATCCAGAAGTCTGGTGCCTAATTGCCCACTGTAAGTGGGGCAAGTGTGGCAACCAGTAGTTCTTCAACTTTAATCACAATCAAATGGAATGCTTGTAAGATTCCTGAGTTCCTGCTCCAGAAATTCTGATTCAGTAAGTCAAGAGTGAGGCCCAGGCACCTGCATAGTTAACGTGAACCCACAGGTGATTTCTATCATGTAACTATAGTCTGTAGAAGCAGGGTCTGCCTAAAGGGTGTTGGGCACCATGTCTAGCTATAAAGGTGGTAAGAAGCCTCAGAAACATCTCAAGAAGCATGCCAAGGAGATGAATGAAGAAGAAAAAGTTTTTAATAACAGAAACGAAAAAAGAGGAGCAGAGGTTGAACTTAAAAATCTGGCAAAAGTAAACTTTTCCTTTTGCTTAAGATGATAGTGCCCCTTGATTCCATTCCTATTTAAATATCTTGATTTCCTGCCATAACATCTCTTGCCGCCCCCATAGTTAGAATGAAGTGTTATCTTACAATTTTTTGTATATTTAGGAGTAAACTTTAATGATGATGATAATTAAAAAGATAGTTTGTGGTCCACACTTTGAAATCACTGCTAGAGACGTTTTCCCTTGCCACAATTTCTTTCTTCATTTCAACAGCTACTATGATAAATACTGAAAGTTGAGAATTGTATAAGTACTATAACTGCTTAACAAATTGTTAATAGTCTGCTGTATTCCAAACTGTATAACAAATGCTTTGCATACTTTACTGAATCTTGCTATCCACCCTGTAGAGTCAGGGCTGTCAGTGTCATTTTACATATGAGGAACTAGAACACCAGTGGGATTAACTTATGATCACACAGCTAGTTAGTGTTAAAGCAGGATTTCACCCAGGATTATCTATTTCCACAGTTCTGTTACTCTTTCTATTATGCTGCATTGCCTTGTAAGATAGAATGCTTGTTCTCAAAGATATCACTCTGTTCTAAGAGTTTTGTCTGATGAAAGAGCATGTGGATAGGAGAATTATGAGAAAATATTTGAGTCACATTGTGAATAATTTGCAAGGGGAAAGTATCAGGAATATTACTCTATCAGCAGTTAAGGTGGGATGGTTCACAGAGAGGAAACACACACCAGCAAACTGAATTGCCCCATTAGGTGTCTTGTTTGGCTGGTCTAGTGTGATATATTTAAATTGTTTTCTATTTGGAAACTTAGGCAGCACACGTGCTCTCTGATTCAGGCCCTACTGGTCTCAGTTCCCACTGTGGTTTCACACATTGGCGTAAGTGCTGGGCTTCTGAAGGATGTTTGAGTTTGCTACTCTGCTTAGCAGGATGGAGGCAACTAGCCAGGAAGCAAATGCCCAATATCTGTACAAACATGTGTGCACTGACCAACATACACAAGACAGCGAAACCAAACCCTTGATGAGATACACACTTCTCCCCTAAGGAGTTCCTAAAAAGAGGCAATATTTCATTTGTAACAAGTATATACAGAAGTGGCACTGTTTATGCATTGCTAGTGGGCCTGGAATAGGGTATACTGATTTAGTATCTGTGTTAGTCAACTTTCCCACTGCTGGGATACAATATCCAACACCCACACAACTTGAAGGAGAAATTAGCTCAGCTTTTCAGAGGACGCAGTATATGTTTGTCATTCTCCAAGCCAGAAATATGAGGGCAGAAGGGCAGGGTGGAGCAACATTGTGTGGGAAGCAAAACAGGAACAGCACCACAGACAAGAGAAAAGAGACCAGACATACTACACAGCATCCTGACTCTGTGACCATTGAGACACACAGCAAAATGTGTGTTCTACCAGTCCTCCAGCCAGCTCCAAAAGACAAGTTGCCAGAGTTAAACTTAACTGGCCCCTTACATTATGTCTTATTTCGAGTATTTACACCAGATACATTTCAGACCTTAGAGTTATTTACCATATATTAATGTAGACTTTGCTAGCTGAACATTTTTAATCCAAAATTCTAAAATCTGAAGTATTCCAGAAAAAAAAAACAACTTTTCAGAGAGCTGGGGATGTATCTCAGTGACACAGCACCTGCCTGGCAAGCATAAGGTCCTGACTTTGATTTCTGGTACCAAAAACAAAATAAAACAAAATTTTAGAAGCATTATGTCAGCACTCAAAGGTTCAGATATATGCTGGGTATAATGATATGTACTTGTAATCTTAGCTACTCAGGATACTGAGGCAGAAGTATTGTATGTTTGAGGTCAGACTGACTGACTTATACACTGTCACACACACACACACACACACACACACACACACACACACACACACACACAAATGAGATGTAGCTGAGTGTTTTCTGGGTTTAATTCCCATACTAGGAAAGGAAGTTTCTGATTTTCAACCATTTCAGATTTAGGTTTTTCAATTAGGAGATCTCAACCTGTATATATTTTCTAGAGGACAATTTGATAAAATGTAACAAGAATTTTTGGTCCTGCAGTTATACTTTTAGAAATAGATTTTTTCAGTTATATTATTTTTTATGTATTTAGTATGGGGTCTACAGGGTCTCGATACACAGATCAGACTCATAGTTATTCTCATGTTTCCAGCCTCCCAAGCACTGGGATTACAGGTGCATATCACTATGCCCAATCTCAGTCAATGTCTCAGCATGTCCCAGGGTGGGGGCAGGGTTGGAACAGTATGCTGAGGATCAAACCCTAGACCTTGTGTCTGCCTAAGCAGGCATGTCAATCTGCTGAGCTATCTGGTCGGACCTAGGAATAGATTTTAAGGAAATGGTCTAACAATAGCACAGGGACGGTTGACACATCATTTGTTTTCTAACCTGAAAAATTAGAAACCAATGAATCATCTACAATCAAGGATATTTTGAAAAAGATCAGATTTTTGGAGTTTACTTTTTTTTTTTTTGTCTTTTTGAGACAGGGTCTCGCTATGCAGCTCAGGCTGGCCTTGAGCTCATTTGTGTAGCCCAGGCTGGTCTTGAACACGCACTGATCCTCCTGCCTCAGCCTCCCAAGTGCTGGAATTACAGGTGTGTGCCACCATGCCCAGCTTGGAGTTTACTATTTTAACACAATACTCATGAGCATAAGAAACATTATGCATATGTAGTATACTGCAATTCTAATTGTTATACAAGGGCCCCAATGCACTCACAAAGCAATGAATGAAAGGAAGTGGGTCAGAATGAATGATCATCTCTAGGCAGTGGGGTTATGCAGAACTGATGTTTTCCATCTCAAATTTCCAAATTCTCAAAGAGATGTATTACTTTTGAAATAAAGAAGCCCTGTCCAAGTCACTCACAAGGAATCTTATAGTCATCTGGGACTAAGAGATAACATGGACTTGAATTAAGGTGATACACTAGGAGACCAATGTAGGAGACATTATTAAAAGAACCTCATTATGACTTAGTGATTCAGTGTGGGTGGTAGAAGGTGGGGAGAGTAAAATATAATTTCAGGCTTGCAGATCTGAGGGAAAGAGTGAATGATGGCAACATCGGCAGCAAAATCAGATCAATTACCTTGTCAACAATGGAAAAATTGCTTCTTTTCAGTTTGCTGTTTAGAGGATAACATGTTGTTTTTGTTCCAACAAGTCAGATCATTTTCAGTGGCTAGACTAGTAAACACAATCAGTTCTTTAGCATAGAAAATATAATAAAAATATCAGATATGGGAAAGTATAAGAGAACAGTTTTTCATGTCTACTTTTAAACACATGTATAATCCACTTTGTTTATATGACTGCAACCCTGACAAAGCATAGAGTTAGGGAATCAGTGTACCCCTGGAAGTCATCTAATGAGATGGATGCACCCATCTTTAATGCCTTCCCTTTAGTTACTAGGCTTTTTTTTTATAATTTTTTACTTTTTTCTTCTTTCAGAACTTTTGTTTGTTTGTTTCTTTATTTATTTTTATGGCCGGCTCAGCCTGCCCTGAGGGCAGGGCTGGCACAGCATGTGGTGCCGGGGATCGAACCACGGTCCCTACAGCCACCTAGGCTTTCCTAAGCAGGCACTTCAGACCACTGAGCCATCCTGCTGGGCCCCCATTTAGTTACTAGTTTTTAAAACTCCAGATTCTCTTCTAACTTCCTTAATTTAGAGATAAGGGCTTTTGGGGGATTTTTTGAGAAATTTCTCAATGATTGTTATACGGAGTGGATTTGAACCAGGTAGCCCATAATTATCAAATCCTTTTTAAACACACTTTTCATTCATAAATGGCCATGAATAAATTATATCTAAATCTTCATTGTATTTTTCTTAAGGTTTCTAGCATTTTAATGATGTTTTATTCATCATTGCAGCAAAATTTTGGTCAACGTTTTTTCCTTTTGCTTTGCTGTTTCTCTTTTCCCTGTGACTAACTGGCTGCTGGCCATATTTTAGGTGGGGGAATAGGTAGCAGAAGGAGTTACTTCTTCTGTTTTTCTGCCTTTATTTCACCCATAAAAATATCTGTTGCCAAACTTCTTAGAAGACAGTTATATTTTAAGTGTTGAGCCAGTTTTACATTCCTGGTAGAAAAGCAGCTTTCTAACTTAGAGTTGTCTGCCAAATATTTTTAAATTGTTTGATTTCAGTATATAGCCTTAAAAACTAAGAACATTTTTCTACTAGCATAAATACTATTACTACTACTCTTCAAAAATTATTAATTCCCTAAAAGTATCTAGTACTCAGGAATACTCAGATTTTTGAACTATGCTAATTGCCTGGAACAGACATTATTCTGTTGTCCAGCCATTAGTGACACTAATATTTTATTTATTTATTTATTTATTTATTTATTATTTAGTACAGGGTCTGCAGGGTCTCACACAGATTGGACTCCTAGTGATCCTTCTGTTTTCAGTCTTCCAAGCACTGGGATTATAGTTGAGCGCCACTACACCCAGTCTTAATCACTCTCTGAGTGAGCTCTAGGGGCGTGGCTGGCAGGACACCCTGGGGATCAACCCAGTGCCTTTGTCTGCCTAAGCAGGCACTTTAGTCCAATGAGTTATCCAGCCAGCCCCAGTTACACTAGTATTTATTACTGCATTTTAGGTAATAACAGTATGGTCCCTCCTGCCATCTATATTTAATCCTCACTACCTGAAGAATCTTTGTGTGACATTGCATTAGCAATCTGTCAGCCCTTCCACAAATGCTTTTATGTCACTAGATAGCCTTCCTTGAACCTGTCATTTCTTTAGGGGTTATAAAATGAAAATTTTAACATTGTATCATTTCAGTTAGAAATAAACTCTTTGGTTGTTCTAAAATTTACTTCCGCTGGGGATGTAGCTCAGTAGCACAGCTCCTACGTGGCAGTCACAAGGTCATGAGTTCAATTCCCAGTGCAAAAAATTCACTTCCTGCTAAAAATAACAGGATGAATGTTTAATTTTTATTTTATCAGTTTTTAAAATGAGCTGGATTTATCACTACTTCAAATGATACTGAGCTATTCCCCTGGGTATGACATTTAGCTTTTCATATTTAAAGCTGCAAGATGCTTAAAGTATGGCTATCTCCACTTTATATTGTTCTCCTTTCTATTTACACCAAACCCACTTCACTCTAATAGACAATTCTATGACAAACATCCTAACTAAAACTTGAAAAAATGTTAAATTGAGATGATATTCTGTTATATTACTGAATTTGTCTGTGTCTTTACAGTATAGAAAACCCACGCAAAGCATTGTTTTTCTAGGCTTAGATGATTAACAACTGAAAGCCAGTTGTGGTAATCTCATTAACACTGATTTTTAAATCTGATTTTTTTTTCCTATTTGGCATTATTCTATTGCTGATGACCCTTTTGTTTTCTTTTGAGAAGCATAACAAGGTTTATTAGTCCAGAGAAAATAGTGTGTGAGCCCTCAAGAGCAAGGCACACTGTATAGTCTGGAGCTGGACATATTTAGAGGGAAGTATGTTTGGGGAGTACAGATCTGTGCGGCTTGGGAGTCCTTGGAAAGCCTAGAGTTGGTTTAGAAAAGAAAAGTGGCAGCCCTCCCTCTACCAGATTGATGACCTTATTTTTTTAATTGGCAGCATAAGGACTGAATTTCTTTTTCCACAAGTGATTTTTTTTTTTTTTTTGAGATAGGGTCTTACTACGCATTTCAGGCTCACCTTCAGCTCACTGTATAGTGCAGACTGGTCTTAAACTCATGACAAGCCTCCTGCTTCAGGCTCCCAAGTACTGGGATTACAGGCATGTGCCACTAATTCTAAAATTAGACTGTCATATAGTCAATAAAATTAAATAGGGAGAGCCTTTGTATTTGTTTCTTTCACCTTACATAAACATATTCCATGCAGTACACAAGAAAAGGCTACAGTGCTGATGAAAGGTAAAAATGCAAAAAATCTAAACTTTAGGGTGGATTAAAGCACCTGCTTAGGTGGGCTCAGGGGCTGGTTGTTTGATCTCAGACCTGCCTTGCATGCCAGTCCCATCCCCGGGGGGCTCGGCCGAGATGGTGATTGAGACTGGGTGTGGTGGCACGCTCCTCTAATCCCAGCATGTGGGAGGCTGAAAATAGGAGAATCACTACAAGTCTGATCTGTGTATTGAGACCCTGTAGACTCTGTACTAAATACATAAAAAAATTAAAAAATAAAGTTTAAGGATGATAATAATTACAAAGATGTTTTCATTGAGGACATTTATGCTTCAGTATTTACCTTATTGAAACAAATTGCTTTTTTTCTTGTCCAGCACAACTAAGCATTGGATCCAGTGAACAGAAACTAATGAAAGTATTATTTTCAGTGTACACTCATTTTTTTACAAATAAATATTTATTGTAGAAAATCAAACTGCAGACAATCAAGAAACAAACTATATTTCCTTCTATCTCTTAAAAATAAGTATCTTTAACATTATATGAATACCACAAATGGACAGAAATGTCACTGATTGAAGGATTAATAGCAACAACAGCTTGTGCTTTCTGAACCTTTAGTATGTACCAGATACTTTTCTAAGCCCTTCTCCCATTAATCTGTCTCCATCCTAAGGTCAGTGTATATTATCTTCATTACTCAGCTAAACAAACTGAGACACCAGAATGATATGTAGCGTGCTTGAGGTTACTCTGCTAGTATGCAGTGGTGCTGAGATCCAAATTTAACTAATAAGTGACAGAGCTAGAATCTGAACCCCCAGCATCCAAAGTCTCCAGTCCACACTTTCAAGAAACTATTTTATATAATATACGTTAATGAAATTATCATATTGAATTTTATTTTAATTAAAGAAATGAGAAAGAGACAGAGGGAACTAAAGAAATTTCTGAACTTGACTTCTGACAAACTACTATGTACATTCCTTTTTTGAGGTAGAGTCTTGCTATGTTGCCCAGGGTGGCCTCAAACCTCTGGATTCAAGTACTTCTTCTTCCTCAGCCTCCCAAGTAGCAGAGACTACAGATGCATACCACACTCCCTGCTTAAAATCCTTCTTAATGATCATTCAGAAGATGAGTTTTTCCATATGCGCTCCCCATTGACTCCCTGCTCTTCAAGTGGTTCAGCCTCTGAACTGTCACTGCCCTCATATAGAGCCCTCATTCAGTCTTCTGTATATAGCTATATATTTAATGCTCACTGTTGGATTTTATGCCAGTGTCACACAGCCATTTTGGGTGTTTGAAGCTCTCAGGAATG
>PVJA010056645.1:0-10735 GCA_004027025.1 Myocastor coypus
CCTAGGATGGACATAAGGAGGAACTTCCTGACACCCAGGTTGGGGAGGGGGCAGACAGAGCACCTGACCAGAGTCAGGGGACTGCCCAGTGCCCATGCTCCGTCCTTAGGAAGCCCCGGGCTCACCAGGCACCATAGACCCCTCCCCCAGGAAGCTCTGGCCTTCTGTTCCCTCACTGGAGCTGTGCAGGGGACCTCCCGCCACTGCTACCCTGCCAGTCTCCTCACTGCAGACCCCACAGGCAGGGCCAGGAAGGGATCAGGCCTCTTGGCCCTCTGTCTGCACCGAGCCCGCCCTGGGTGCTCTGCCCAGGGCCTCTGCATCTCTGCCTCTGTGCTCCCCACAGGGTGCGTGCTGTAGACCTCAGGGACACTGAGGTGTCACCTCTCACCACAGAGGACCCCAAAGTTGTCTGTGATCCTCCAGCGGGGACTCACTCTCCTCCAGCTGCCTCGGCCCTCCCCCTGGAGCAGCACCCCAGTGTCCAGCCAGGCTCGCCAGGCCCCCAAGGCCAGCCTGAGGACCAGCTGGCCACCTTTGACTTCAATGGTCCCTATCTGGGGCCGCCCCATAGCCGCTCTCTGCCTGACCTCGTAGGCCAGCGGGTGTCAGAACAGGGCCCCAGGACAACACTGCCAGGCTCCCTGGAGTACCTGTGTCTGCCCCCTGGGGGACAGGTGCAGCTGGTACCCTTGGCCCAGGTCACAGGGCAGAGCCAGGCTGTCCCTGGAGAGTGTCTGCCTGGAGCTAGCACCCAGGGAAGCCCCTATCTGCAAGCTGGGGGAGACCCTGTTCCTCCTGCCTCTGAACCCAGATGCCAGGGACAGGTCCCGGGGAACATCCCAGTCTTTCTGCCCACAAGCTCTGGGGGTCCTGAGCACCCTGTCATGGCCACTGGTTATGTCACCACTGCAGACCTGGTCCTGGCCTTGTCCACAGGGGAGTCCTCTGTCTCCCCGGCTCCCCCTCCCGATCTCCAGAACCCCAGCCCCTGTCCAGGGCTGCCTGATGGGCCCCCTGCAGCCCAAGCTGCTGGGCAACTGGGGTTTGAGGGCTATTTGGAGCTTCCTCCACCCATGGGACCATCCCCCACCTCCTCTCTGGGCAGCCCTGTCCTGAGCCCAGGAGAGCCCCGTGGAGATGTGTCCCCACTGTCCCCAACTCCTGAGGGGCTGCTTGTCCTACAGCAGGTAGGGGACTACTGCTTCCTGCCTGGCCTAGGACCTGGTCCCTTCTCACCCCGCAGCAAGCCGTCTTCCCCCGTACCTTGCCCAGAGTTTGTGATTGGAGACATAGATGGGGGATTGCCCGTCAAGAAACCCCCAGGCCAGCCCGTAGCCCAGGTACCCGCTATTCAGTTCTTCAAGTCCCTGAAGCAGCAAGATTACTTGGCACTGCCCCCCTGGGAGATGAGCAGGCCCCATGAGGTGTGCTGAGGCCACCGCACCCGGCATCCTGCCTGTCACCTCCCCAGAACCATGGGGCATCCATGCTGACCTAGACAGGACTGTCAGAGCCCTCCACCCCCTAGGCCTTCTGGACCTTCAGCAGGTCCTTGTTCCCACTGCCCCCTCTGCCACATGCCCACACCTTTTCCAGGTTATTAGAGCTTTCTGTACCTAGCCACCCATCTCCCTCTCCCCTTGTTTCTGTGGGGTTCCCTTGCCTTCCTTCCGCTCTCTTTGCTGTTCACTCATTACTGGAGTGAGGTTGAGGCCCAGGGAGCCGGTCCTGAGTGTGAGACCTGCCAGGGTGCTGCAGAGCTCTGGTGGTCACAGCATGTGCTTCTGGGAGCTAAAGGAGGGCTGGGAGGCATCTTAGAGCAAGACTTTGACACAAGGAAGGTGCTCACTGTCATCCTGACCCCTCAACTGTCACTCCAGCAAATGGCCATGGGTGGGGACATGCAGTAGCAGAGTGTGCACGGCTGCTAAGAGTTCCTGGAAAGCTCTGCTGGCGCCCCGCTGAGATGACTCAGGGGTCTCAGGGGACTTCTGTCACAGAAGCCACCGATCTGGACAATGCCACATGGTTTGAGTCAGGCTGGTGAGACAGAGGGAACATCAGGAAGGATTAACTGTGTGGACCGTGCCGAAGCTGAAGGAACCGCTCCACGCTCCACGGTGGGTGAAGGGAATCACCTGGAGGACAGGGAATGGCCCTGAAGACCAGGCTGCAAGGCTGGCTGCTCTCCCTGCAGTAGGCGGTGCGCTCTGGCTCCCCCTGGCGGCAGACCTGGGCCTGTGACGGTTCTTTGCAATCTTTATCTTTTTGCAAAATCATGGCATTACATTGTTTTACTTTCCACTATCTGAGCATTATCCAGCAGACATAAACTCATGTATACCTTGCACACTGACACTTCTTCTTACAGGGCTAAAGTCCAGGGAGGTCTTCATTTAGTCAGACGTTATGTGTTTCTGATAAAGTTTTTCGAAGTATTCTAAGTGTGACCGCTCATAAATGGTGCTAACTTGTGCCTCTAGTTCATCCTTTGTCTTCTAACTTTGCATAGATGGCATTTTGAGCCCTTGATGATCACATGCCTGTGTTGTCGGGAGTTCTTGGGACCCCTTTCTAATTTGGGAACCAAACTTCAGAGGCCTCCTCCAAAGCAAAGTTGCATTTGCCCTGATTTATATTGTTTCCAGTTCCTCTTCTGCTTTAAGATTTTCATGTAAAGTTTACATTCATTTGGAACCCAGGAGATCTCTTTCTGTTTCCTCAGGTGAAGCATCAGGTGACTCGCAGCAAGTCGCCTGCTCTTTGTCCCTGAGCCCAGACTTTGATACCAAAAGTCCCCATCATTTCTAGGCTTCCTTTCTCAACTGCCTTGGGGGCTCCAGCTTTATAACAGATCTTAATAAGTAGCAGGGCAAGTAGTGTGGTTACCTCATAATCACTCACCCATGCCTGCTCCCTACAGCAATGTTTGTGATCCAAGAAAATCCTAAGCAACCTGAATGTCAAAAGTGAAGCTCGTGACAGTATGGCAGCATAGTCTATAGAAGTTGTAGGAGCTTCTGTTGAAAAGGAGATGGACAGCTCCAGGTAGCAGAAGGAAGCTCAGAAAATGAATCCCCGAATAGCCAAGCATGGTTCAAAGGGGGGAAAAATGTAATAAAGTATTTGTCATAGAAAACAAAACTAGCCTTGAACTTGTGCATTTTGGTGGGGAAAAGGGGTGCGGGGGAGGGGTGTTACTTGAAAGCCCAGGATTCAGTATGTCAGGAGAATGTGGTCTATGTGGCACTTCAGAAAGAAGCCTGGGCAAGGCCTTGGTGCGTCAGAGATGGCACAGGGGACAGGGCACTGCAGAGAGCGGGAGGCTGTTGGCAGTATTACTTCCCAGAAAATCCACAGGGAAATGAGAGGGGAGAAACAGACCAAGCTAGGGGACAACAAGAGCACACTTGTTACACTTAAAATGTTCACTGTTGTCTGCAATTCACATTTAACTGGGCACCCTGTATTTGACCTCAAGTCCACAGAAGGTGCATGCCACCACACTCAGTGTCCATTGCCATCTCAGGGCGTCCTGGGGGGCGGGGCTGGCATTGCAGACCCAGGGATCGAACCCCTGGCCCCTGCGCCTGCTTGCAGGAACTTTAATCCACTGAGCTATTTGGCCAGCAAACAGCAGAATAGAGATGTAGGTAAGAGTGTATCACCCATAAGGACGTTTGAGAACCACTGAAAGCTATTCCTACACACCCCACTCCAGTGATTTTCTGAATCAACCTATTTAATCTTCATAGCCCTGTGAGGCAGATAAGGTTGATGCTCAAGGGCCTGCGCTCTTTGCATTACTATCTACCATACCCATTTTTGTCACTGAGGCAAATGAGTCACAGAGAGGTCACACAACTTGCCTCCAGGTTAACTAGCCAGGTGAGGGTAGTGGCAGGACTTGAACCCTGGCCTTGGCCCAGGGGGTTACCTTGGAAAGCAAAATTTTTCTCCTAAAGATCCACAAGTGGACGTGAAATGACCCTTTTGGGTCAGTAAGTCAAAAAAAAAAAATCTAGCAACAAGGCTGATTTTATAGTAAAGGGAAATGGAGTCAGCAGAGAGACTGTGGAGAAGTCACCACACACGGTGGGTGGCCCCAAGGGACCTTTGCTGCAGCCCAGAGCATATGTGCAGCAGGTGAGTGCTGAGGAACTGTCACCATTCCAGGCCTTCTGGCAGCCGGGTAGGACTTCTGGGAACCCAAAGAAGGGACAAAATAAACCTGGGCAGAGAAACCCTCAGGCCATTTGGGCCTCCTGAACCACAGTAGACTTGGAAATAAAATAGGAAGAGCCCCACCTGGGGCAGACAGGACCTGCGCTGGGTGCCTGTCTTTGGCCATGGTGCCGTGAGAAGAACTCATTATTAGAAGGAAGGAGATCATAGTGGTAGCCATCAGTCGCCAGGTACCAGGCTCCCCAGCCTCTCATGGCTTAATTCATTACCCAGAATCACTGCCATGGGCGGGTCGTGCACCACTCCAATCCTGTACCTCCGATCCGTACCTCCAAACCTTCCTCTCCCAGCTGCAGCCAAAGCAGTGACTGAGGGCAAATTGAACGTCTTGAGCAGAGGCAGCTTCTTCCAGGCACCCCAAGTCACCCCACAAGTCCCAACTCAGGCAGAGTCTCCTCAGGGGAGGCTCTTGCTGCCCTTCCTCCAAGTGGAGCCCATGTCAGCATCTCTGTCCCCTTCCTTAACTTTGTCCCTTCATCTGTATCGTTGTATTTCTGGCTCACATGTGTGGATCCCACCTAAACCAGCAGCTCCAGCCACCATCCAGCTCAGCGTAGGCTTCAGGCCCAGTTCCGACTGCCCACATCTGCCTGGTGTAGGTGTCACCTTAGGCAACTGGATCCATGGTGCGGGGGATGGAACCCAGGGTCCTGCACATGCTAGGTGAGGGCCCTGCACTGAGCCATACAGCCGAGGCCCTAATGTGAATGTTAAAGTATTTCTTACTGGCAGATTTTGAATACTTGTGATTCCTTCTCTTCTGTTTCCCTACCATGGCACCTGCACTGCCAAGGGCCGATGATGGTAATGAAGTCTGACAAATTGCTCGATGCCTAGAGCACATGCACATGCGCACACCTAACTTCAATTTCCACGAGCACTATGCTGAGGAGAACCAGAGAGGAGGACCAGAGAGATGGGCCAGAGAAGTGGGCCAGAGAGGCAGGCCAGAGAGGAGGACCAGAGAGACAGGCCAGAGAAGTGGGCCAGAGAGGCGGGCCAGAGAGGAGGACCAGAGAGAGGGGCCAGAGACTTGGGGCAGAGAGGTGGGCCAGAGAAGTGGGTCAGAGAGGCAGGCCAGTTTTTACTCATGCTGGATTCTGTACACTACCATGCCCTAGGGGCCTGGGAAGAAGTGTGTCCACCTAATAGAGGCCACGTGGTACCCATACCTCCTAAAGACATTGTCAGATTCAGCAAACAAAACTACAAGCTGTGCAGTTAGCTTGGAATAGCAATGTACAGTAGAAATTGTTTACCTTTGCATTGTTTACCATAGTGAAACGTTCAAGAGGATGTCAATGTTCCTTGGTTGTAGTGGATTTCTGACAAGGTGGTCAACTTCTTACGCCCAGCTGAATTAAACTAGCGTAGTGCTGGGTGTGAGAGGCCCCCCTGAGGGTGGTTGCCAGCAGCATAAAGGCAGAACAGGAGAAGTCGCCGGAACACCATTAGGTATGCTGCTTGGAGAAGCTGTGGGAGCTGCTGGAGGCTGCTAGCTCTCTTGGCCTATTCGGCTAGGGGATCTTGTCATGCTGGCTTTCCTGATGGACTCTGGAGGAGCTGTGGTCCTCATCTTGAACATCACTTCCTGGCTCTGGAGGGGAAGCTGGTGCACGGCTCGGCCTCATGGAGAAGCTTGTTGCATTGGCTTTCCTGATGGAAACTTGGCTTTCCTCATCATCGCTGGAAGAACTTGGGACCTCACTGTTGCTGAGGGTGGCTGTAGTTTTCGTTTGTTTGTTTGTTTGTTTGTTTGTTTGTTTGTTTTGTAGCGGGGAGCTCTGGTGATTACCTTGAACATCACTTCCTGGCTCCATGTGGAGCCCTCAGTCAGCTAGCATAGATCCTTCATCCTGCCGGGTAGACTTCCCAGCTTCCACCATTGACCTTTGGGCCTTTCCAGCACAGATCCATGAAGTGGCCCTACAGGAGACTTTGTCATGGGCCCTAGGCCTCTAGTTGGACTTGTGGGAGGTGTTGTAAGCTCTAGGTTTTCAGCTGGACTCACGCAGGACATTAGAATCTGGGCCCTCAGCTGGAATCTTTAGTATTATGTGTGGATAGATTTCCTGCACTTCCTATAGATGATGCTTGGTGGATTCACTACAAAATACTATCATAAAACATGTCCTGTGCTATATTATCCACATCACAAAAAAGCCCCAACCATGACAGCAGTGCAGGGATGGCTTGTGTAAATCACGGCACTTTCACATGAGGCTGACTACTGAGATACTAAGACAGGAGGGTTTTTATGAAGCCAGACAGAATTTCCCAGAAGCCCCGTGGGAGAGAAGGTTTAGGCTGCGTCCTTAGCTCTCTTTAGGAGCAGTGGTCCGGGGGTTCAAAGTGGCATTGCTGCTTCTCATGGTCACTGAGAGCACTTGATACAGATGGCGACCTTTGAGTTTCTATAGATCCAGCAGGAGGGCTGCTTCAAAATGTGTCCCCAGGGCTGGTGAAATAGCTCAGTGGACCAAGCACATGCTTAGGCAAGCACAGGGACTGGGGTTTGATCCCTGGCACCACCTGCACTGGCTCCGCCTGCCCCAGAAATGCTGAGCTGGCCACAAGAGACCTGGTGAGGTGGTGCATGCCTGTAATCCCAGTGCCGGGGAGGCTAAAAACAGGAGGATCACAATGAACCTCTCTATGTAGTGAGACCCTGTACCAACTACATAGTATTTTTAAAAATGTTTCCTCCAAATAAACTTGAAACAAAAGGGACAGAAGAGGTGAAAGGATTTGCAATACACATGTAACAAGCTAACAGAGTGTGTGCCACACACTAGTCGACCCCGAGCAGCTCTGCAAGTCTTTAGGGGTAGGCTGGGTGTAAGCCCGAGTCTCAGGCTGGGAGAACATTCCAGCACAAAGACCTAACCCCTCGACCGCTGCATGGAGAGGGAAGGAACACTCGCTGCACTCTGGGGGATGAGGGAGAGGAGAGATGGAGAGCAGAAGGGAGGAAAAGGAGCAGGTATAAGGATGCACAGAACACCCCGGGTCTCCCTGATGGTCCTCGACATCCACACAGAACCTCCAAAGTGGGCTATGCTAGTGGGGGAAGATCAGAGAGAGATTTAGCATCCGAGGCCAAGGGTGATGTGCACGGATGGGAGATTGTCACCAACCAGCTGGGGGTACTCGGTTCAATTACGTAGAAATCATGAATAGACGGGTGCAGCTTTGCTAGCAGCTCTGGTGCCACCACCCTACCAGGTCATACCAGCTAATGCCGGATGTCACTGGCCAGCGTTGCTTTTCTCTGCCTCTCCTGGCCACCAACGGTTGACATCAACTTGTGCCAGGTGCCACTGGGCCACTCTGCTACAAGCTGCTCCCTAGGAAATCCTTTTAGTTAAGGTGAGAGGTGTGAGAAATTGGCTGCTACATAAGCAGGCTTGTGATTGGTCCAAATTGGAGCCTCCTGATTGGTCTAAAGTGGTCTGACTGCAAACCTTCTGATCTGAGCTTACTGTGGGGTCCAAATTCAATTCCTTGGTTCAGTTGGTTTAAATCCCAGCCTGTGGCAGTCAGTACACTTACAGGGTGTCCAGAACAGCCACAGCTGCCACCGTGCTGTTTGGCAGAATGTGGGGAGACTCCAGCCGTTGGACACCTGTTGTCTCCACAGAAAATGTTGAGATTGCAACTGTGGAAAGTGCAGCAGGCCCAGTGGTGCTAATCATGGCTTATTAGGGTCTGCGTTATTGGGTTACTGCTATTGTCAGTAATGGGCCTGGCTGACAAGATGGAGATGTCGGTGCTCACAATGGTCCCGGATGCCTCCCTGGCCGCTGCCACGGTTAAAGCCGATTCCCCACCACTTCTTCAGAGAGGGAAGCCGCGTCTGGAGCACCGGGTGGTGCCGCACAGGTGGCTGCGCTGCAGTGCCTGCTCCTGTCAGAGCCAACAACAAACAGCGTCCCCTGAGGTGAGCTATCCTAGTCCTTCCTCAGGAACCACACGGGAGAGAAGGAAGTCAGGGGGCGGGGCAAGCAGCTGTTGGCCAAGCCTTGACCCGCTCCACTGGCACAGGAAAAGGGGGCCATTGGCTGTCTCCAGATGGATCAGAGGCTGTAGGCCAGGGGACTGAGGACAGGGCAAGGGAGTGGGGGTGGAGTGGGGCTCTCAGGCAGGTTCTATGCAGAGGGGTCCCCTGGGGCCAAAGATGCCAGAGAAAGTCTTAGTCTCCATAATAAAGAGGCTCCATAAATCAAAGAGAGCTATGTGGGGAAAAAAAGTTCAAGTTACTTGAATAAGTGCACGACAAAAGTATAGACAGCAAATGAAGTGGAAAGCTTATCCTCACTAATTATGAGGCCTATTCATTTTTCTGTCTCTCTCTCTCATGAGATTGGTAAGGACTGGGGAAGGAAGGACCTTGGGGACGATCCAATGTTAGGAGGGGTGCAGGGCTGCAGGGCTCTGGGGCTGCCTGTTGGACACATCCTACGTTTTAAAGCAGTTTGGGGTTCACAACAACATGGAGAGGTCTGGGGACTTTCACAGGCCCCAGCACTCTCCCACACACAGCCCCGCCCTGCCCCCAGCCTGAACCCCAGTCATCTTAGCCGTCGCTCTGATGAAAACCATCCTAACTTGAGTAGCTGACACAGAACAGACATTTATTTCTCATTGTTCTTGAGGCGGGAGGTCCAAGACAAAAGTGCCATCAGATTCAGTGTCTGGGAGATAGAGCCCTCTACCCCATCCTCATAGGCAGAAGGGATGCAGGACCCATGGTGAGGAGTCTAGGAGAGGGACCCAACCCCAGTTGTGAGGCCAAAGACCCCCAAAGCTCTCCCTTCCTCAACACCATAGCGGTTGGGATTTGAACATGTGACATTTGGAAGAACCAAAGTGCTCTATGCACTGCAACAGTTGTACTGTCTGTGGCAACTAAGAAACATAAATCTCTACTAAATTGTCACCAAAGTCCACAGGCTACAGGACAGAGCACTCTTTTCAGATGGGGTACTGGGAATTGAACTCACAACCTCAGGCTTGTTAGGCAGGTGCTATGTCACTGAGCTATAAAGCCTCAGCCACAAAGAGGGAGCACCCTTGATGTTGTAGAACATATGGATTTTAACAAATAATGACACATACCTACTCTTACCATAATGCTGTACAGAATGGTGTCACTATCTTAAGGCGTTTCACTGGAAAGCCACGACGCACTGCCTTAGCTCAGGTGTCCTAGTCTGAGCTCCTGCTTCTCAGGGCAGAGGACTTATACTGGGGAGGCTGCTGGCCACTCCAGTGCTGGAAGACAGGCAACAGTTGTCCCTGTAGCAGGACAAGCAGGCCCTCAAGGGCTATGGACAGAAGAGGCACAACTACTGGAGCTCTTCTGGGGTCAGGACAGGGCTGCCCAGAGAGGAGGTGGGGGATGGTCCCATGGGTGGAGGAAGCTCCAAATAGCCCTCAAACCCCAGTTGCGCAGCAGCTTGGGCTGCAGGGGGCCCATCAGGCAGCCCTGGACAGGGGCTGGGGTTCTGGAGATCGGGAGGGGGAGCCGGGGAGACAGAGGACTCCCCTGTGGACAAGGCCAGGACCAGGTCTGCAGTGGTGACATCACCAGTGGCCATGACAGGGTGCTCAGGACCCCCAGAGCTTGTGGGCAGAAAGACTGGGATGTTCCCCGGGACCTGTCCCTGGCATCTGGGTTCAGAGGCAGGAGGAACAGGGTCTCCCCCAGCTTGCAGATAGGGGCTTCCCTGGGTGCTAGCTCCAGGCAGACACTCTCCAGGGACAGCCTGGCTCTGCCCTGTGACCTGGACCAAGGGTACCAGCTGCACCTGTCCCCCAGGGGGCAGACACAGGTACTCCAGGGAGCCTGGCAGTGTTGTCCTGGGGCCCTGTTCTGACACCCGCTGGCCTACGAGGTCAGGCAGAGAGCGGCTATGGGGCGGCCCCAGATAGGGACCATTGAAGTCAAAAGTGGCCAGCTGGTCCTCAGGCTGGCCTTGGGGGCCTGGCGAGCTTGGCTGGACACTGGGGTGCTGCTCCAGGGGGAGGGCCGAGGCAGCTGGAGGAGAGTGAGTCCCCGCTGGAGGATCACAGACAACTTTGGGGTCCTCTGTGGTGAGAGGTGACACCTCAGTGTCCCTGAGGTCTACAGCACGCACCCTGTGGGGAGCACAGAGGCAGAGATGCAGAGGCCCTGGGCAGAGCACCCAGGGCGGGCTCGGTGCAGGCAGAGGGCCAAGAGGCCTGATCCCTTCCTGGCCCTGCCTGTGGGGTCTGCAGTGAGGAGACTGGCAGGGTAGCAGTGGAGGGAGGTCCCCTGCACAGCTCCAGTGAGGGAACAGAAGGCCAGAGCTTCCTGGGGGAGGGGTCTATGGTGCCTGGTGAGCCCGGGGCTTCCTAAGGACGGAGCATGGGCACTGGGCAGTCCCCTGACTCTGGTCAGGTGCTCTGTCTGCCCCCTCCCCAACCTGGGTGTCAGGAAGTTCCTCCTTATGTCCATCCTAGG
>PVJA010056646.1:0-10720 GCA_004027025.1 Myocastor coypus
TATATATATATATATATATATATATATACACATATATATAAATACCAGGCTGAGGACATAGCTCAGCAATAGAGCCTGTGCACAGAACGCACAAGGTCCTAAATTCAATCCCCAGTGGCACACACACAAACACAAGAGAAAGATGGTAAATATATGATAGCAGAGTCATCCATTGCCATAAATGTATCTGCCGGAGATGTATATTTATTATCTTATACTATCCGTGTGTCAGAAATCCACAGAAACACAGCTTGCTTGGCTGCATCTTCTACCTGGGGTCTGACAAGACTACCTGTAGCCAAAGGCTGGGGGGTCTCACCTGAAGGCAGGATCCCATTCTTCAAGCTCTGAGCACTGAGAGCTTCATCTCATTGCTGGTTGTTGCCTGAAGGTCTACCACAGTTCAGCAGTTTGTTCCAGCAAACCCAGCAGAAAGCACTATCAGCATTCTGTTGTAACCTAACCACAGAAGTGATGACATTCCACCACCCTTCGTTGTGTGCCATTGGCTCAAGACGCTGGGGTCTGCCCATGCTGAGGGATGAATAATAGGAGACCATTGGGCACCAACATGCAGGCTGCTTACTCCAAATAAGAAAAACCAGTTTACCTTCTCTTATCTGAATAGTAAGCATTCTAGGTCATCGCTGCAGAGAAAGTATTTAGAGAATCTGGGGAGGCTCTAGTTAGAAATGCAAGTTGATACAAATATAGGGACCATTTTCCAAGTGGAGGCAAAGTCTATAACAGAAATCAAGTTTTGATAAAGACTTGAAGACAAACGTTTTACAGTAAGGGCTGTGAATCAGGAAAGGCACATTGCAGCATGCAGAAGCCCATAAAAAAATGGATTATGTTTATGGTTGGAACCTGGCCACAGAAGTGGCACTCTAGCACCTCTGCTATATTTTACGGTTTTGCAGGGAAGTCACCTGGGTCTGTCCAGGGTCATGAGATGAATCTAACAGTGAGATCCCTGGGAACTCTCACTAGGACAGAGGTAATTCCTTTGGCTTCACTGGGCACAATTTATTATCATTTTACTTAATGCAAAATGCGGGTAAGCCTCAGCTGCCATAGATTATCCTCATGTGTCCGTGTTCCACCTGCATCCCGTTGGGCCATCTGTGGCTAGGGCTTAACATCATGTCCCAGCTTTCCTTCCCTTACCCACCCTTTACAAAAACATAAATAAAAACAATTTTCTCCAAAAAGTTGGAGCTCCTCCAACCCCTTTCTGGGAGAACTACTCTCACATCTCCGCATATTTTGTCCTGGTTAACTTGCTCATGACCGTCTCTTCGTTTGTTCACCCATACTTGCTTTGGACTCCTAAAGTCCACTTTTCTGTCTGCAGGTTGCCAAACAAAGAACAAAAACTGCTCCAAAAAAGGCAGTAATGATCTCCAAACTACAGAATCCTAGATTACCAGACAGCAACAATTTTAAATGCTTTATCATAAAACAAACATTTTCAATAACAGTGCATGAGCACCCTTCGTCCAGATTCCTCCTATTTTCCTCATCACTCTCTCAACATGTGTATTTGTATTTTTCCCTGAACCAGAGGTAATTGGTAGACACACCATCAACTAATTTTTCTTTACTATTTCACTGTACGTTTCCTCAAACTAGAAACACTCTCCCAAACAGACTTAGTGCAATCTTCAAATGTTAATTCAAGAATGCCTCTAAGCATCACCAGCTTTTGCACTTCCCAGTTAACCCAGTAATCCCCGAGGTAAGTTCATGATCCACTCCTGGACACATGCTGCGCGCAATTGTCAAATCTCTGCAGCGTCTTGCCACCTGGAACAATTCTTCAGTATTTCCTTGCCTTTTGAGATCTGATTTTTTTTCCAGTACTGGGAAAATGAACCCAGGACCTTTGCACTGAGCTAGAGCTCTGATGATTATTTTATTTTTTGTTTTAAGGCATAGTTTCACTAACAAGTTACAGAGGCAGTGCTCAAAATTGTGATCCACCTGCCTGCCTCAGCCTCCCAGAGTACTGGCATTACAGGCATGTGCTACCACACCCTGACTAGACTTGGACATTTCTTAAAGTTACAGTCTAATTATTTGGTAGAACATACTTTAATTTCAGTTTTTCTGTTATTTCCCCAAGAATATATTTGAGTTATACATTTTTAGGCAGCATGTAATATTCCAGAAATGATGTTATGTTTTGCACAGGGTATCTTACCAGCAGGGACCCACTATGTGTCCATCTACTGTGATTTCTGGGTTTTCCCAGTTGATTTGCAAGTATTTTGTAGCTGGTAATTAAATGAGTAATTAATGTTTTATGGGCACATTCACTGAGGCTTTGTAACTGTCCTGTTCCTCATCAAATGTTATCTTACATCCTCCCCCCATGGGTGATTCTTGCTGAAATCTATTATTTCTTTGGTAGTTGCTTTAAAGATTTTTAACAGAGTCTTTCATGTAAAGTCTTCAAGGAATAATTTTAGAGGATCAGCCAGTCCCAAGATGCTTCTAGTGCTGCTCTGTCTGAAAACAAGCCTGTAGCCCCTTGTACAGGTTCTAGAGCCTCCAGGTGCCAAGACCTAAGGATGCCCCTGGCCCAGAGCTGCAGGCCTCCCATTGCCCTCCTAGTTCCCAGATGACTTTTCCTCTTTTACAAGAGACAGGGCCACCTCTGACTCCTCAAAGCCTATGTGGTGCGTTGCCCCAGGGCAAAAAAAATCCAGAACTCTAAACAAAGAAGCAATTCAAAAGCTAGCTGTTTTAGTGTTGAGAAAGTGAGTGATTCTGATTGGGTTACAAATCCTTTTGTAAGTTAACTCATTTTCAATTCTTTGCTTTCAACAAAACTGATGGCAGATCTGATGGAGCTATCAGCTGGTAGAGCATTAGAAATAATTTTGGATAATAGAACTAGGCTTGTTCTCAGACACAGCAGCACTAGGAACATCTCAGGACTGGCTGATCCTCTAAAATTATTGCTTGAACACTTTATCTGAAAGATTCTCTTAAAAATCTTTAAGGCAACTACCAAAGAAATAATAGATTTAAGCAAAATCCACATGATATTTGGCAAATATCTTGAGTTTAAATAATTGAATGATGTTGCTCTAGCAAAACTCTATGGATTCCTGTCAACTTATGTGAATAAAAATTTTTAGTCCTTCCAATTATGATTAAAGAAAAAAAAAAAAAAAACAATTGAACCCTGTCTCATTTGGACAATGAGAACTATTCAGGAGATAATTGGAGAGAAAGTGTCTTCATCTCACTTAAGATTTACAGGAACAAGACCAGATCATCATAAATTCTAAGATTCAAGATTCTCCTCTGGGTATTACATTGAGTACTCTTAGATTCTTAGGATACATGACTCATCTCTGATTACAGTCAAGAGCTCATGTTCAAAGAGGGAGAATTAGCCCCAGGTAACCCCCCTGGCCACAGTGCCTGTTCTGAAACTGTCTCATTGCTATGTCTTCCTCATTAAATTTTTTTTAAAAAGAAAAAAAGAAAAGAAAATTGACTTAAATATTGCAAGGTGATGACTCTGAAAATCAGGTACTTTACTTTCCCAGGTGCCTTACTTTTTTACTTCTTTGCTTTTCTTTCTTTCCCTTCTTTCTTTCTTGCTTTCTTTCATTTTCCCTTTTTCTGTGGGTATCTGTTAAAGTAGTAAGTACATTATACTAGTGCACTGGTCTAGCAACTTTCCCAAACTTTTTGCAAAGACACATCTTTGTAGCACACACTGCCTCTATTTTTTAGTTTGTGCTCAGCTAATGTTTTAATAAAGATTTGTTCATACATCACAAGTTTAAAAATAAATAACAAAAAATTCTCTCAACATTTACATATTTAAAAAAAGAATGATAGCCATCTCACTGGGCAGTGGCAGTACATGCTTTGCCACCAGCAGTTGGTGAGTAAAGCAAGAATAAATAACAAGGTGAAGAAAAAAGCTTGGGGGACCATTAAATTCCAGGAGCCTTATTATTACGCAGAACCCTGGCCTTGGCCAGACAATGGTTCTGACCTCCAGAGAAAGAGTAAGGCCAGAAAGTAAGCTCCCAACCAACTCCCCAAGCATCGCCTTGGGTAATTTTTACATTTTTCTCCTTGCTCTACAACCATTAGGTGGTCTTTGACCCAGACTTAAGCTTCTCCCATTCATTCTTTTGTTTCTATCCTCAACATACTTACAATAGGCTCAGAGTAAGTGAAGTATTTATTTTCAACATTTTCATTTCTGTACTTATTACTGTCTGATTCTATCAAATTGCTTTGTATATTATACTTTAAAATTTACTTTTAGTTGGAAGTAAGACCAACAGCAAAGATGACAATAACTGAATTGAAGCTAGGCTTCATGGCACGGGCCTGTAATCTCAGCACTCCAGAGGCTCAAACAGGAAAATCACCATGAGTTCAAGCCATCCTGGGCTACATAGTGAGTTCAAAGCAAGCCTGAACCACATAGCTCAAATAAGAGAGGAGAACAAAACCATACAATGGATTCTAAAATATTTAATTTACATACAAAGATGGATAGGAAAAATTATCTTACAGAGAAAAACATAAATGATGAACATTTAATTGATTTTTCTTAGTTACATGTATGTGATCTAATGTTATAGGTGAAAGTTTGTGGTGACAGGCATGCAAATCTTTATCAATCTCACAAAGTTAACCATTACACATTAACAATATTTTAAAAGATTTACTTTTAGACCTAATAATTCTACTTCAAAGGAAAAGTAAGTCACTAAATATGCTCACTGTAGAAGTGTGTACTAGGTAATAAATAGGGTGATAGCAATAAACAGAAGAGATTGAGCAAACTTTCTGGAATATTGTACAGTCTTTAAGATATCATTATAAAAAACCTTAAGTCACAAAATAATGTTCAGGATATAAAGCTAACTGAGTCTCAAATATGTTAGAAAGAAAGAGGAAGGAAAAAAGAAAAAAAGAAGAAAGCTTAAAATCCACTCAAATAAGAAAAATAGATAACCATAAGGTTAGCTTTGAGATTTGTACCTTCTTATTCACATTTTCTTTAGTTTTTAAATTCTTTGCAGTGCATCCCTAAAATTTGTAGTGCAAAACAGTATTGCTTTAAAAAGTATATTAAGTAAGTAACTTCTGAAAAAACAGATTTTGCCGTCCACTAACAGCATATGTACAGAATTCCAAGGAGGTAGGCCATTTCCTGAGGTCCAGCTCTATGAACAGCAGCTTGATGGGAGTCAGACCTGCAAGTAGGCAAGTCACAGCATCTCTCTCTCTCTCTCTCACACACACACACACACACACATACAAACACACACACACATACACACTCACACTCAGAGAAGGATATTTAGCACATCCCCTGAGAACTGACTTCCTTTCCTTTATCCTGGATAATTTAACTGGAGCTGAAGGAAGCTATTCTTTTCCATGAGCCTAATATTAAAGAGTCAAAAGAACTATGCAATGAGTTACATTCATCTATCAGTATTATCATGATTAAGTGTCCACTGTTACATTATTAATTCATTCAATACATAGTTTTGAGTGTCTATTAGGCATTCAGCTAGTCACACTGATGGAGACAGATTCTAGTTATCCATCCATGTGCTTAGCAGAACAATAGTGTTTCCTACAGTATTTACTCATGCACTGCAAACAGAGCAGGAAACTAGACAGATACAATCCCTGCCTTCAAAGAGTTCTAGTGTGGTGAGAAGGTGGTACACATAAGTAAATATCATAGCATTGGCCTGTAGTATGTGCCATGCGGGACCCCTGTGGTGATATACCACAGACTAGTGATGCTGTCTAAATGGACAAGGTAGCGAAGAAAGCTCCTCAGAAGGGATGTGACTGGGAGAACTAGCAGAACTCACTGCAGGCTGAGCCCCAGGCAGGACAGTGGCCAGAGACTGGGGAAGGGACGATGTTAAGGGAACAGGGCTCAGGAGGTTCTGAGGGGAGGGCAGCAGCCTCAGGCAGTGATTTGGGCTGGCTTCCACAGAGTTTGAGTCCAAATTTGTATCTTAAAAAGAATACTAACTAGGCACAACCATAATATAAGTTAAAAATGAACCCTTTTTCTGTAAAAGACCAGATTGTAAATATGTTTAGCCTTCAAGCCTTGGGGGTCACTATGGAGGACCCTACTCTGCTGTTGTAAAGGAAGGCAATAGACATCTTTGTATGCAGAAAAAGGAAATAGGGCTGGGAAGATGACTCAGGTGCATAAGCTCGTGCCTGGCAAGTGCAAGGTCCCAAGTTTGAGCCCTGGTACTGGAAAACAAGTTACAGAAAAAGACACTAGGTCATGTCTGGCCCATGAGCTACTGTTGGTCAACCCAGATCCAAAGCATAAAGTAATACAATCTTGAGGAATTAATGGACAATGCAAGGAGCAGATGACCTCCTGAGGTGAGGGCTGTGCTTTAAGAGATGAGGAAACTTTGAGCGCATTGTGAGGAAGGAAAGGGAAATCTAGGCAGATGGAACCAAAGGAACTAAGGGCCAGAGGCAGGAAAGCACAGCACTGTGGGCAAGGATGGGAAAGTGAGAAATACATTTGGAAGTATTGCTCTCTCAGATATTTGGGGGCCTATGAAGTATCAGGCAGTGTAGTAGACAGCCTGGGACAGGGGAGAATTCAAGGGCTGATCCTTGAATTCTCAGGCCTCAGAAACAACAACATAAAAGGTTGATATAAACAAACCACCACACAATCAGCTCTGAAACAGAAAGTTAGAGAAGGGAAAATTTTAAAAGGGTGGACTAGGGGCCAGGGAGGTAGCTCGGCAGTCTAAGTACCTGCCTGGCCAGTGTAAAGACTCGGGTTCACTCCCGGGCACTGCACACTGTGCTGGCCACCTAAACTGGGAGTGGACATGCATGCCATAATTCCAGTACTGGGGAGCCCTGTACTGAATAAATAGATGGTTTTCTTTTAAATTTTAAAGTGTGAACTACAAAAAGTTATCTTTTTTCCTTTGTTATGACTGTTCTATTGAAAGTCTCCATGGGCAAATATACTCATGTGCTACAAAATTACAAATACACAAAAGGCTTTACAATGAAAATCTCCCTCCAAAACTCTATTCCCTGTTTCCACCAAAAGCCCCTCCTCCAAGTCAACTACAGTTGCAGTTTTCTTCTGGATCCTTCCAGAGACAGAGGAGGAAGGTCCAAGCAAATGAACATGATAGGTTTATTTCCCCCTTTGTTATTCAGATGATCTGAGAATTTGAAGTATGAATTTCCAGAGAAGTGGAGTTGAGATTGAAAGGAAGAGACAGCAATGGAGACTCAGAGAAACCCACATCCTAAAGCTGGGTGAGGGAGGCAGGAGAAAGTACTATCCATGAGTCAGAGAACACCCAACATTACTGTGTTGCTGAACCCTGGGTGGGAGGCAGAAAGGGAGGAGGCAGCAGAGTACGGCCAGCCTCAGGTGTCACATTGCAGAAAGCAGAGTGAATCTGTTTGGCAGCTGAAATCCAATGAAGGCTGTTATAAGCACCAGATCCATGTGTGCTAATTGGGGTTCTTGCTGCTGGTACAGGACAGATATCAAAGTGAGCCCTGGATTCTGGATGAAAGAACTGAGCTCCTGTCCTTCAGTCAGGGAGAAACTAGGAAGGCTTAAAGGAAGAGGAACGAAATCAGAAGGGATTATAGTCATGAGCCACCACACCCAGTCTCAGTGGCTGGTTCAGCACGCCGAGGGGGGAGGGCCAGCACCACATGTGGTGCAAGGGATCAAACCCCTGTCCCTGTGCTTGCCTAAGCAGGCGCTTAGTCGGCTGAACTATCTCGCCCCCACATCCCTGTTTCTATGTGACTGAAAATAGTTATCGAAAATATTTTTATCAGCTTTATGAAACCCTGTGCATTGATAAGATTTGCTGTACTTTTAAGGAGATTTTTTTCATGTATTAGGCTGTTTGCTAGGACATCCACAAGCAAGGGCAACCAAGACTGTCCCTTACTGACCAAACAGATGCTAAGCAACGAAGAATTTAAGTATGAACTGATTTTTTAACATTCTTGTCATTGGTGAATGCTTTCCATGTCACCAGGATCTTACATTTCCTTTATCATTTGCTGTTTTTTTTTTTTTTTTGTCTTTTTGAGACAGGGTCTCGCTATGCAGTTGAGGCTGGTCCTGAGCTCACTTTTGTAGCCCGGGCTGGTCTCGAACTCGCACCAATCCTCCTGCCTCAGCCTCCCGAGTGCTGGGATTACAAGCGTGAGCCACCACGCCCGGCTTCATTTGCTGTTTTTAGGATCTCATATAAAGAGTATTCAAGTAATTAACTAGATAATATTTTTCCATCTTATATATGTAGCTTTTTTAGCATTTGTTTTTTTCTACTGTAGTCATTCACTGAGCATCTATTCTGTAAAAGCCTTGTTTTTCTTATGTAAATATCACTCTGGCCAAATTCTTACTATCTAAACTCTATAACCAGAGAAGCTGAGGTAAATTTTCTAATAAAATTTTCAGTATTAAAAAAAAAAAAAAAAAAAAAAAAAAAAAAACCTCAGGAACTGAATATTTTCAAAAAACACTATATTCACTTCTGTGCAAACTTAGGTTTTGGGTAACCAAATAATTATTTTTTAAAACCATGCTGACTTTGTTCTGGGTTTTCTCTTGTTTGTAGACTCACATAATTCTACTAGATTCTTATTGCTGAAGGACTTGAAAATTGTTTTCTGGTATTTCCTATCAACTTTATGAAAATCTCCTGCATTGGTAATATTTGCTGTCAACCTTCAAGGATGTTTGCCATGTTGCAAAGTTTTCTGCAGCTCACCAAGTCATCCAATTTCAATTCACCTCTGCTTTGGAGAGGAAAGTCGTTGGCTTTTTCCTGTTTCTTCCAGCACTAAAAAGAGCCTTTTAAGGGCCAGCCAGATAGCTTGGCAGATCAAAGTGCCTCCTTAGGCAAAAGTAGGAACCAGGATTGGATCCCAGGATGCTGCGCTGGCCCCACCCCTAGGGTACTCTGAGAGGCAACTGAGACTGGGCTTGGTGATGCACACCTGTAATCCCAGCACACAGGAGGCTGAAAACAGTAGGATCACTATGAGTCCAGTTTGCGTAGTGAGGCTTATTGAAAACGAAAATCTGGGGCCCTATCCTAGATAAACTAAATGAGAAAGTACAAATAAAGTCCATGAATCTGTAGCTTAACAGTGAATCTTCCAGCTATTCTAGTACACACTCAGAGAACCACTGAGTCATAAGATGAATGATAATAGTTTGGGGGGAATTCTTGTACTAAGGATCAGAACATATGATATCATAAGTCCAGATAATTTTTTAACCATCATGAAGTGCTGATTAAAAATTTTATGCCTTTTCTGATCATTTATTCATCCATTCATCTGTTTAATAAGTGCATGATCATGCATAATATCCTGACTAATCATTATGCTTAACCAAGGTGGCTAAGGAGGCAGATATGGCCACCATCTTCCTTGAGTTTATAGTCTAATGGGATGACAGATCAGAAAGCAGGCAGTTCTGGCTCAGCTTCCTGACACTGCCTTGCAAGGTAAACACAGAGTGTTAGACGCCAGGCAGTTCATCTAATCCAGCTATAAAAGTCAGGGAAGACATCCAATGCTAACAACTCAAGAGGGCAGGAATATAGCACTTTCTGAGAAAGCCTCATGCCATTGGAGGTTGTTTTGTCTCTGCCTGAGAACCACAGCCTACTTCACATGGAGTGGGGGTTGAAGTCACAACTTGTTGTTCCCAATGTCTTCCAATATTTATCTTCAACATGCATGAAAAATATATGGAAGGTTAGAGTTCTATGTGTTTACTTGGTAGAGGAGCAAAAAAAAAAAAAAAAAAATAGATAAGCAAATACACACACCTCCCCAATCCCAACTGCTGATGTGTCTTGCCAGTTTACATAATTTCCTGTTCTTATTTCAACACAGTCATGAAGGCAGGAGACAATGTGGAGACTATAACCAGGCCAGTTAGGCTAGCAGATGCTGGCATATGCTCTCTATGGAAAGAAGCAGTTAATGCTTTAATTTGTTTCATCTCCTTTTTGTAATTGTTTGTACTTTTTCTCTTCTTAATTTCTTATACATTTCTTTCTTTCTCCAATTTTATATGCATATATCTGGTGATATGAATAACGGGTTGGAAGGCAACACTATATATTACAATAAATACTGTGAAATTCATAGTACTTTGTTAAGTGAAATTTTATACCACATGTAATTTTTTGCTTTAATTCTAATTTGTACTCTTTTTAAAAATAAAAATTTTAAAAAGGAAAGAAGGAGAAAGAGAAAGAAAGAAAGAAAGAAACCAGCAAGATAGCTCAGTGGACTAAGTGCTTGCTTAAGCAAGTACAGGGACAGATTCAGTCCAGCATCACATTCCATACCAGCCCTGCTCCTGAGTGTGCTGAGCAGGCCACTAAGACCAGATATGGTGGACCATGTCTAAAATCCCAGTGCTGGGGAAGCTGAAAACAGGAGAAACACTATGAGTCCAAGTTACATAGTGAGACCCTGTACCAAATACATTTTTTAAAAAAAGAAAGAAAAGGAAGGAAGGAAGGAAGGAAGGAAGGAAGAAAAGAAGGAAGGAAGGAAAGTAGAACAGAATAGAGTGGAACGGAATGGAATGGAACGGAACGGAACGGAACAGAAGAATGGCATGGAAAAATGGAATAGAGAGGAGAGGAGA
>PVJA010056647.1:0-10687 GCA_004027025.1 Myocastor coypus
GCGTGCGCCACCATGCCCGGCAGTTTAGTTTATTTTTAAGAGCAAAATATACTTATTGAGGGAAAGAAAGCTTCTGTCCAAGAGAGGGACAGGAGGGAACCCAATTGGGTTGCCAAGACATTAATTTTAATACTATTTTAAAATGAAGAAAGAGGGCAGCCCACTTGAGACTCCTGTCTTTCAGAAGCTTTCCCCAACAAATACTTTCTGCTCTTTAAAAAAAAAGTCAACTTAAAAAAAAAATAAGGAAAGGTAAGCAGATGTTATAGAACTGAAGCTTCTTAATTCTGAGTGGTGAAATTATATACATATGTTATATTCTTGGTACACTTGTTACATTTACACAATTCTATTTTGTTATTTTTTTGTTTTTTGAGACAGAGTATTTTTTGTTATTGTTGCTGTTTTTGTCTTTTTGAGACAGGGTCTCTGCAGTTCAGGCTGGCCTTGAGCTCACTTTGTAGCCCAGGCTGGTCTCAAGCAATCCTCCTGCCTCAGACTCCTCAGTGCTGGGATTAGAAGTGTGTACAGCCACGCCCAAAAAGACAAGGGTCTTGCTATGTAATTCAAGCAGTCCTTGAACCTACTGTAGCCAGGCTGACCTTGAGCTTGCAGTAATCTTCCTGCATCAGCCACCTCAGTACTGGGATTAAAAGTGTATACCACAACACCTGTTTTATAATTCTCATTTTTTTCTCAAGAAAAATTTATTACACTGTAGGAGAATATAGAACTTTGTGACTATAAAATGTTTTCCCCCCAGTCCTGGAAATTGAACCTAGGCCTTGGGCAGCACAATACAACCTGTTTCGTTTTTGTTGTTGTTGGTGGTGGTGGTGGTGGTTTTTGTTTTGTTTTGTGTTTTGCTTTTTGTAGTCGGGTTTCATTGTGCAGTTCAGAAAAATACTGTTTCCTTCCTTCTCCCTTCCTTCCTCCTTCCTTCCTTCCTTCCTTCCTTCCTTCCTTCCTTCCTTCCTTCCTTCCTTCCTTCCCTGGCCACTATGCAGTTAAGGCTGGCCTTGAAATCATTTTGTAGCCCAGGTTGGCCTTGGATGCTCAACAATCCTCCTGCCTCAGCCTGTTAAGAGATAGGATTATAGGTGTACACCACCATACATAGCTTTATTTTTTATGTAACTAGGAGATCCAAATGGTTGTTAGCTTTCTGTTGCTGTAACCTCAGATAAACAACTTTAAAGGGAAAAGTCTATTTTGGTTCATAGTTTCAGAGATTTAAGTCCACAGTTTCTTGACTCCATTGTTTTGCACAGGAAACATGTTGTAGAACAACGTTGCTCCCTCATGGCAGCCAGGAAGGAGAGACAAAGGAGGGAGGGGAGGAAGAAGCCAGAGACATGATAGGGTTTTCTCATGCTTGCCCCTAAAGACATACTTCCTTCAACCAGGCCCATCCTCCTAAGGTTTTCATGACTTCTCAGCTTCTATGTTACGTTTGTTGAGTACACTCATACACTCTCCAGTATGTCCAGCAGTACATTCATCCACTGAGGTTAGAGCTATCATGATCAGTCAGTCACCTTTCAGTGATCTACCTGAACATTGCTACCACCTTGGAACCAAGCCTTCTAACACATGAGCTTTTGAAGGGCTTTTTAGGCTCAAACCATAACAGTTGTTGAAATCCTTTGACTGGGAATATGACATGGATTAGGTATGCCCCCCCCCCATATTATTAAAATTCTGGATCTCTAGGGATTTGCAGATAACTGAAATAAGTAACAAAAAATTGAGAGAAACTAACCAAATTGTCGTTGAATATTTTTGAGCAGTGTCAGTATGATCCAAAATTGTAATATAATTTACATTTTTCATCTTAAAAAAATAATAGCTAGATATGGTAACACAGGCCTCTAATCTCAGTACTGGGGAGTTTGACACAGGAGGATCATTGTGAGTTCAAGACCAGCCTGGGCTACAAAGTGAACTTAATACCAGCCTTACTGCATAGGGAGACCCTGTCTCAATAAATAAATCAAGCAAGCAAACAAGCTAGGTGTGGTGCCATATGCCTGTAATCCTAGCACTTGAGAAGCTGAGTCAGGAGGATCACCTTGAGTTCAGGGCAAGCCTGGGCTACCTAACTAAGTTCAAAGACAGCCTGCACCATATAGCAAGACGCTGACACAAAAGGAATGTGGACAGTAATTTATTGACTTTTTTCCCCCATTTTTTGGTGGTTCTGATTATATAACTCAGATTTCGCACATGCTAGATAAGCACTGTACCACTGAGCTATATTCCTAGCCCTATTGAGTGGTTAGAAACTGACCTTTAAATTTTCATTTACAAAGAAGTTAGGTACATTATGATCTTGGTAACATAGAATAAACAAAAGACTTCCTTGAATCAATTGAAGTCATTGTTTGACATTTTCCAGGAGAATTAGATCTTTGGCCAAATAGGTGTTGGCAACTTTCTTTCCGTGTAGAGATAAAGTTACCAGGATATCCTAGACTTTTATAGTGCCATGTAGTGTAGAGGCAAGGAGGCTGATGTTTAACCATATAACCTGATATTTCTCAATACTAGTTATAAGTTATCTAACTTTGTTATTCACTATATTCTTCATTTTATTTTATTTTATTTGTGCCAAGGATTGAACAGGACCTTGGGTTTGTCAGGTAGACACTTATGCCGCCGAACTATCTCCCAGTCCTCTTCACTTTTGAAATGATTACATCAAATGATTTCTAAATTGTCCTTTACCTCTAAAATGCTTTAAATTCTTTTTTATTTTAAGATTCTTTTGCTACTGCATGCTAACAAAAAGTGAGATAGCTGGTTTGCAAAGATGTCTATGTATTCTTTCCAGTGAGCTTGGTCTTTTATCTAACAAAGTGGTATATTATTTAATTTTTGTCTCTGGGATTCAAATGGAATTATTTGGATAATTTTGCACAATAATTATGTGTGCATTTAACATGGCAGCATATATTTCACAATTAGAAAATTTATCCTCCTGAAGATGTAACTGAGTGGGTAAGTGCTTGCTTAACATGCACAATTCCCTGAGTTCAATCCTCAGTATCAATCAATAAATAAATGAAAAATAAAAGATATATTCTTATATTCATGGTGTAGCACTGTTTGTGTATGGGATATGATTCAGTTGAAAGAGGGAATAGGCAAATTTAGTAGGTTTGACTTTTATGTTTTCCAGAATAGGTTTCCTCTGTAACTATCATACTTGGTCTCACATAAGCACTGAATAATGATTGTTTAACCTTTTTAAAAAATATGTTATATGTGGTCCAGCCAGATAGCTCAGAAGATCAAAGCACCTGCTTAGGCAGAGCGCAGTGGCCAGGGTTCGATCCTCCCCAGAGCATGCCGAGATGGCTATTGAGACTGGGTGCCGTAGCGCATACCTGTAATACCAGTACTTCGGATGCTGAAGGCAGGAGAATCACTGAGTCTGATCTACATAGTGAGATCCTGTAGACCTTGTACTAAACTATATATATAGTTATTAAAATAATTAGCAATTTTGGGAGCAAAGTGGTCATATCTAGAAACATAAATGGCAGCTTGATTCTGAGAGCAGTAAAACAATTAAAACAGATATCATACTCAAAGAATTTCAGGTGAAAGACAGATTCATGGAAATGGTGAGGTGAGGAACACAATAACAGAACATCCTTGGCATTAATCCAGAGATATCAGAGCCAATACAGAAGCTAAGAATAAAGCCTGGTGAAAAATAACTATTTATTGCTGGGGAGATGGCTCAGCGATCTAAAGCGCCTGCTTAGGGACGTTTAGGCAACTGTAGGGACCGTGGTTCAATCCCTGGCACCATGTGCTGTGCCAGTCCCACCCTAAGGGCAGGCTGAGCCAGCCATTTTAAAAAAAAATACTATTTATTACTCTATCCTCAATCTTTATTTTTAAAATCAATTTTACTTAGTTTTGCTTTATATACAATAAAATATAGTCATTTTAGATATGAAATTCAATTTAGTTCTAATAAATGCATATAATCACATAACTACCACACAGAATGTTTGCACTGCAACATAAAGTCCTGCTATTTTTCCAGTTAACTCCAGCCCTTGGCTGCAGACAAGCATAAATTTGCATCTACCAAGATTAGCTTTGCCTTACCTGAAATCTTATATAAATTGGGTTACATAGCATGGATTGGTATCAGCAAAGTTTTAGCTTACATATCATGTTTTGTTATTTTAGTATTATCAATATTTTGTTCTCATGTATTGCTAAATAGTTGACCTTTAGTATGGATATTGAAGACCTTTGTCAGGGTTATTGAGAATACTTTTTGTCATGTGATTTGCTTTTTTATATTTTTACAATCTCTATGGAAGAACATTTCAAAATTTAAAAAAATTTGCCAATGTTTATTTTCTTCAATTTTGGTTTATAGCTTTGTATCTGACTTAAGAAATATTTGCTTCATCCTACCTGGTTATTTTCTCTGGTATTTGCTTATTGGTTATTTAGAGATTTAGGGCTTTGTTTTGTTTTGTTTTGTTTTTTTCTTTTCAGTGTTAAATCTAGGTCAAGTATGCTAGGTAGGCATAATATTACTGCGATACATCCCTAGTCCTATAATAGCTTTTTTTTTTTTGGTTGCATTTTTTAGTTAATATTTGGTATATGAAACTTAAAAGTAGTGGTTCATTTAAATAGATACATCATTTTAGAACTTATCATTCAGAAAGATTGTCTTTTCTTTGGTATTTTGTCAATAATCATTTGACCACATGGCACAATGGACTCAATTTTTTTTTTTCAAATTTGTATGTTGTAATTGTGACTCTCAATGGGATTGGAGTAGATAGTATTGCATATTAGGGATAATTAGTGGAGCTCTTGTGAATAAGCTTAGTGCCTTTGTAAAAATGGACTCCAGTGAAATTTCTATTATCTGATGTTATAGTTGATATCTAGGTGTCCCCCAAAACCTTATGCAGTCTTTGGGATGGCTTCTAGAGTTTGTGATTGAGTCATGATCCCATTTGGGGATTATGGATGTGGATGCTACCCCCACCCAGGGGTGGATAATCTGCATTACAATTAAAGAGAGGAGTGAGGCCAGCTAGTTGCTGCCCCTCCCTTTGCTCTTTGCTATTCTCCCTTGCTATAAGCTGTTGCCCGATGTGTTGTGCCAGTCTGCCTCAGAGCCAGCTGAGTATGGACTGAACCTCTACTAACTGTGAGCTAAATAAAACTTGTCTTCTTTTAACTGTGGATGTTGTGTATTTTGTTCCAGAAATGAGAGAAAGTAACTGAGACATTTGCCATATGAGGATACAATTGATAAGAAAATTATCTGCAAACAGAAGAGAGGCCTCATCAGAATCTGACTATAGTGGTATTATAGTCTTAAACCTCTGTCTTCCAAAATTAAGGGAAAGTTTAGTTTTTTATAAGTCACCAGGTGTAAGGTACTTTGTTATCATACCCGGAATTGACTAGGGTCTATAGTAATTGTGGACTATATTCTACTGCACTGATCTGTTTTTATGTCTGTATCAATGCCAATTTTAGTATAGCTTTATAATAAGCCTAATTCTTCTTTTTTTTATTTTCTTGTGATACTGGGGATTGAACCCAGGGCTTTATGTATACTAGGCTAAGAAAACACTATATCACAGAACTACACCCTCAGCTTTTTAAAAATTTTATTTTGTGATAGTGTCTAAGTTGTGAGGGCTGGTTTGAAACTAGTCCTACATACCTGGATTAAAGGTCAAATTTGTTTTGATTGCCTATATCCTTTGTGGTTAAGTATTTGTGATTTAAAAAAAAATAAATTATATTGATACATTTTGGATAGACCTAATGATAAAATTCATCCTATGGTATTTGTACTTTTTTTGTTTGTTTGTTTGTTTTGGGTTGGTTTTTTTTTTTTTTTTTGTGGCCAGCTCCACCCATCCTGGGGGTGGGGCTGGTGTTGCATTTGGGGCTGGAGATTGAACTGCAGTCCCTGCACTTGCTTAAGCTTGCCTAACCAGGTGCTTTTAGACCACTGAGCCCTGCTGAGCTGACCCTGGAATTTGTACTTGTGCATGAAATATATTGATTCTTGTTTTCCCTTTTCCTTCCCTTAAGTCCCTCTCCCGTCCTATTTACAAAAGCTTTGTTTCCTTTTTCTTCTGTTCTTTTCCCTTTTCTATCTCTTCTCTCTTTCTCCTTAACTCCCCTTTGAACATTTTTTTTTCCTATTTCACAATATCTGCTACACAGTTTGGTTTATCTTTATACTTTTAGTTTCTCACATCAGAGGACCCATGTGATGTTAGAGTTTTTTTTTTTTTTTTTTTTTTTTGCCTTTTTGAGATAGAGTCTTGCTATGCAGTTCAGGATAGCCTTGAGCTCACTTTGTATTCCAGGCAGGTCTCAAACTTGCAGTGATCCTCCTCAAACTTGCAGTGTCTGAATCTCCCAAGTGCTGGGATAACAGTATGTGCCACTTACCTAGCCATGCAGTATTTGAGTATGTGTGTCTGATTTGTTTCACATGAGTATGATTTCAAGGTACATTCATTTATCTATAAATGTCTTAAGTTTATCTGCCTTTATGACAGAATAGTTCTCCACTGTATAAAAAAACCTCATGTCTTTGTCTATTCATCTGTTGATGGATATTTGGACTGTTTCCAAGATTTAACTTTTTACAATCTATGCTGCTATAAACGTAGGCATATTTCACTGTAGTGTGATAGTTTTAAATATTTTCAAAAGATACCAAAAGGGCAATAGCTGGGTTGATGAAACCTCTAGTTTTAGTATTTTGAGGAATTTCCACATGGCTTTCTATACTGGTTGCACCAGTGTAAAAGTGTTTCTTTTTCCCCACAGCCTTGGCAGCATTTTTGTTGATTTCTATTATTGTTGTTGTTGTTATTATCTACTATGGGTTCTACAGAGTCTCACTACATCAGACTCATAGTGATCCTCCTGTTTTCAGCCTCCCACACCCTGGGGCTCACCACCACGACCAGTCTCAGTAGATGTCTCAGCATGCCCTGCGGGTGGGGCTGGCATGGCACTCCAGGGATCAAACCCCAGCTGCTGAGCTTTGCCTAACCAGGCATTTTAGTCTGTTGAACTATCTGGCCAGTTGGTTGATTCCTTTTTTTTTTTTTTTGGTTGATTTTTTGATAATAGACATCCCCACCTCCCCTGGCGTGAAGTGGAGTCTCATGTTGTTTTAATTTGCATTTCTCAAGTGACCAGGGGTGTTGAATTTTTTCCATGTATTTATTTGCCATTTCTATTTCTTCATCTCAGAAGTGTCTTCATCTTAGACACTCATTTTTAGATTGGGTCTTTAAATGTCAGGGGGCTGATTTTTTTTTTTTTTTTTTTTTTTTTTTTTTTTTTTTTTTTTTTTTTTTTTTTTTTTTTTTTTTTTTTTTTTTTTTTTGTATATTCTGTATGTGTTAGATATTGGTCATTTGTCTGGGGAACTGCTGGCAAAAATTTTCCCACACTGTGGAGTATTTTGCTATGTAGAAATTTTTTTAATAAGATGAGATCCTAGCTGTTGATTTTTTTTGTGATATTTCCTGTGTGATGAGTGTTTTATTCATAAAGTCTTTGCCTACACCATCGTCTTGAGTTGTATCTATTCTATCTTCAAACATATTTAATATTTGTTTTAATGTTTAGATCTTTCATCTATTTTGGTTTGAGTTTAGTGGATGGTGAAACATACGAGTCTAGTTTTACTCTTCAGCATGTGGAAAGCCAGTTTTTCCAGCACCACTTATTAAAGAGACTATCTTTCAGTGAAGGTATTTGATTCTTTTGTCAAAGATAAGGTGGCTGAATGTGATTAGAGTTATGTCTTCCATCTTTTTTTTTTTAATATTTTGGCTGGCTCAGCCTGCCCTGGGGGGTGGGGCTGGTGCAGCATGTGGTGCCAGGGATCAAACCACAGTCCCTGTGGTTGCCTAAGCTTGCCTAAGCAGGTGCTTTAAACTGCTGAGCCATCTTACCTTCATCTTTTAATCTCTTCCATTGATCATAGGTCTCTTTTTCTTTTGTGAATAGCATGCTATTTTTATCATTGTAGCTTTGTGGTATAATTTCAAGTTGGGAATTGTGATGTTCCCTGCCTTGCCTTTGTTGCTTTTGCTGTTCTAAGTCTCTTTGGGTTCCAAGTGAATTTCAGAACTGTTTTCTCTAATTGTGTGAGATATACTAAAGTTATATTGATCCAGATTGCATTAAATCTATATAACAATTTTGGAAATATAGTCATTTTCACCTTTTGATTTTTCTTACCTATTAAAGAAATCAATTAATTGACCAAGAAATTAACCTATAACAAATGCTAAATCTTTCTAGCTTTCCATTTTTTTTTTTTTTTTTTTCTTTTTGAGACAGGGTCTCACTGTGCAGTTCAGGCTGGCCTTGAGCTCACTTTTGTAGCCCAGGCTGGTCTTGAACTCCTGCCAATTCTCCTGCCTCAGCCTTCCTAGTGCTGGGATTACAGGCATGCGCCACTACGCCCGGCTTATAGGCTTTTGTGTTTGTTTTTTTTTTTGTTGTTGTTGTTGTTGTTTTTTCAGCTTTCCATTTTGTAATATTCTATTTGATCATCTTTTCAGAATACTGTAGTTTTCACTGTAAAGATCTTTTAGTTCCTTTGTTAGATTGGTTCCTAGGTATTGCATTTTTTAGGGGAATGCTAGTGTGAAAGATTTGCTTCCCTAATTTCTCCCTTAGCAAGTGTGTTATTTGTGTACAATAACCTATTGATTTTTGCATGTTAACTTTCCATCCAGTTGTGCTGCTAAATTTGGTTATTAAATCTAGAAGTCTTTTTGGTTGAGTTTTTTGAGTCTTCTGTGTAGAGTTTCATCTCACTTGCAAATAATGATAATTTAACTTTTCTTTCCTTGATATAGTGGGGTTTTTTTTTTTGTTGTTGTTTGTTTTGTGTGTGTGTGTGTGTGTGTGTGTGTGTGTGTGTGTGTGTGTACTGGGGATTGAACTTGGAATCTTGCACCTGCCAGGTAACTTTTCTTTCCTGTCTTTATTCCTTTTATTCCTTTGGTTAATTGCTCTGGTTAATGTTTCCAGAACTACGTTGAATAGGAGTAGTGATCATGGACATCCTTGTCTTGTTCCTGATTTTGGAGAGAAAGTTACCAGTTTTGTTCATTTAGCATAATGTTGCCTGCTGGTTTGTCACTTTTATTACATTGAGATAAAGACCATCTATTCCAGTTTTCTATAGGGTTTTTTTTATCATGAATGGGTGTTGACTTTGTCAAGTGCTTTTATGTCTTTTTGGTGTAGGAATTTACTGCTATAAATTTCTCTTGTAGAACTGCTTTCATTGTGTGCCAGAAGTTGTGGTATGTTGTATTGGCATTATTATTAACTATAGAAACTATTTCATATCTATTGAGGTGATCATGTAGTTTTTGTTCTTGGCTCTGTTCATACTGTGTATCAATATTTTAGATGAATCCTAGTTGGTCATGGTGTAGAATCTTCTTAATGATTTGCTGTATGTTGTTTGCCAGCATCCCACTGAGGACTTTTGCATCTATGATCATAGGTAGATTCTAGTTCTCCATTTTGGTTGGATCCTGCTCTGGTTTTGATATCAGGGTAATGCTTGCTTTCAGGAGCACACTTGGTAGTATTACTTTCCTTTGAATTTCATTAGAAAGTTTGAGAAAAAGTGGTATGACATTTTCTCGTAAGATTCTTGTAGAATTCAGGAGTGAATCCAACTGGTCCTGGACTTTGTTGGTAGGTTTTTAGTTATATCTTCTATTTTATTGATACTGAGTTATGTAGAATTTTAATATTTTTGATTCAGCTTTGTTAATTCATATGTATCTGGGGATCTGTCCATTTCTTCTGTGTTTTCCACTTACTAGAATACAGGTTCTTGAAGTAGGTATTGATGATCTTTTGAGTTTCTGCAGGATTTATTGTGATTTTGTTCTTTTCATTCCTAAATGTACTGATTTCAGTCTTGTCTTTCTGTTTTTTGATAAAACTGGCTAAGAGTTTGTCTATTGTATTTTATCTTTCAAAGAAACAACCTTTTGACTTAGTGATACTTTGTATTATTTTCTTAGTCTCCATTGCATTCATTTATTCCCCAGTCTTTATAATTTCCTTCCTCATAAGAGTTTTTGGCTTGATTTGCTCTTCTTTCTTTAGAAGCTTGGACTTCAACATTAACTTATTGGAACTTGCTGTATCTTTCTGATGTAGGAATTTGCTGCTATAAATTCCTCTTGTAGGACAGCTTTCATTGCATCCCATAAGTTGTGGTATGTTGTATTGGCATTAATTTTATTAATTATAGAAACTGTTTCATACCTTTTAAAATTTCATATGTGATTTGTTCTTCAGTAGTGTATTATTTAATTTCCATACATTTATAATGTTCTTTTGGTTTCTTTGGCCATTGATTTCCAATTTTATTGTACTGTGATCTGATAATATGCATGAGATAGTTTCAGTTCCTTTGAATTTATGTAAGCATGTTCTCTGAGGTAGTATGTGGTCCTTTTTGGAAAATAATACTGTGTGCTGAGAAAAATAAAAGTATGTGGAGTACTCTGTAGATATTTTCTAAGTCCATTTGTTTAAAAGTTTGGTTCAGGCTGGTAGCCAAGCCTGCGCGCCCGCCCTGGGTAAGCTCCCTGCTCCCCTCTGCCCC
>PVJA010056648.1:0-10735 GCA_004027025.1 Myocastor coypus
TTATAAAATATAGTCACTATATTTTTTGTTTTTTTGTTTTTAATGTATTTGGTTGTTACAGAGTCTCTCTATGTAGCTTGGACTCATGGTGATGCTGCTGTTTTCAGCCTGTGAAGTGCTAGGGTTATAGGCATGCACTACTATGCCCCAACTGTGTGGCCAGCTCAGCTTGCCCTGGGGGCAGGGCTGGAACAGCATATGTTGTAGGGGGATCGATCTGAAGTCCCTGCACACTGAGCTATCTTGCCAACCCCTGACCAGGAACTGTTTTAATACTTAATAATCCTTGGATTTAAAAAAAAAAATCAAACCTCCAAGTTAGAAATATACAGAAAATAACTGTGTAGGCTTGATGCAGGGAGAAAAAACTGATCCCAGGTGGATGACCTCCAAAATGATATAGGAGAAAAATGACCCCAACCTGAAAAGTACCTGGGATGAGTTCCTGTTCTCTAAAATCAAAGAATGAATTTTAGGGACAAATGGGGGAAAGAAAGCTCCTGTCCAAGAGAGGAACAGGAGAGGGGGGGGGGATCCTGAGAGAGTTGTCCCAGGAAAGCTGTCTCTTCCAGGGACTTTTATAGAGGAAAAACCATGTGGTAAGGCAGGTCAAAGGTTGTGGAGAAGACATGGGAACTGGCTTAGGTGGGTATGAGGTGGCACAAAACTGTGGTCAGCCAATGAAATTATAAGCACCGTTGCTCAGGTAAAATAGATTAAAATTGGGATCCAATGGGAAAGCAAGTCATGTAGCAACTGGGCAAGAATACCACCTATTGGGCTTGGGCAGTGACTCTTCCCAGGCCCTTTTAAGGTGATAGATGATACTTATTTAGCATATCAATCCCTGATGCCCACCCTTAAGGAAGCCTGTAGTTACTTTTCTTTATTCTTTTTTTTTTTTTGTCTTTGAGGCAAGGTCTCCCTATGCAGTTCAGGCTGGCCTTGACCTCACTTTTGTAGCCCAGGCTGGTCTCGAACTCACAGTGATCCTCCTGTCTCAGCCTCCCAAGTACTGGGATTACAGGCATGTGCCACCACACCTGGCCTATTTTTGTTTACTCTTGTCTTGAGATCTGGTCCACAGCAAAGAGGTATCTGTCTCTAGTTGTAAAGTTACCTTGTCTTCCCTGTCATTTTTGAGAGCCTGGCCCTAACTGCCTATAATATTTCTAATTCAGTTACCTACAACAGGCGGAGCTTGGTGACGACATCTGTAATCCCAGCCAGGGAAGGCTGAGGCAGGAGAATCCGTTTGAGTGCAGCTGGGGAAATTTAACAAGACCTTGATTCAGAATGAAGTCAGGGGTTATGATGCACACCTGTAATCCCAGCACTCAGGAGGCTGAGGCAGGAGGATTGGTGAGTTCGAGACCATTCTGGGCTACAAAAGTGAGCTCAATGCCAGCCTTAACTGCACAGTGAGAGCCTGTCTCAACAAGACTAAATAAATAAAATAAAAGGATCATAAATTACTTCTTTTCTTTTGTCTTTTTGAAGCAAGGTCTCTGTGTAGGTAGCCCAGGCTGCCCTGGAACTCCTGGTGACTTCTCTCGCCTTGGCCAGCTGTATCCCAGAATTGCAGGCACACACCATCATGCCCAACCATAATTCCTTAGCCCAGCTGTTTGTGAACGGGTAGTTGTGAGTAAGGTAGGTGAAATAGTTTTTCTGAAAAGATGCCTTACAACCAAATTTTCAGGGCCAGGGATATAGCTCAGCGGCACAGACACCTGCCTGCCAGGTACAAGGTCCTGAATCTGATTACTGGTACCAAAATACATTTTTTTTCAGAGAACAATATGAATGTACATAGACTTGTCTAATAAAATACAGGCACAAATCTAGACACAGTTTCTGAGATACACTGAGTAAAGATACCAGATGGCAATGAACTATGTGGTGTCTGTGTGTGTGTGTGTGTGCTCACTTAGAAGTGTGGATGTCTCTGTGGACTCCCTGAATGGCTGTGTTAGAAACAGGTGGTGGTGGTTGTCTCTGTGGAAGGAACAGGAAGTGTGGAGAATAAAGATGGACAAAGTTCTTTCGTGGCATAGCATTTTGTATGCTTTATGTTTGTCACCATTTAAGTTGATCATGTGTACAAATGTTACCTACTCAAAAACTTTTTTGTAAAAGAAGAGCCAAGGCAAAGGAAGTAAGACTCTGGTAGAAGAGAAGGAAGGGTTCTGCGTGCTTTTCGAATTCTCTTAGTTGAACAGCAGACAGTGGGGCAGCAGGACAGTGTCACTGTCTCACTCAGGTGCTCTGTACCCCAGACACACCCAAAACTGCATTGCCTCAGGGACCCCACCCCTCAGCCCCAGGAGGGTTGCATCTCTGGACAGCAGCTTTTTTTTTTTTTTGTCTTTTTGAGACATGGTCTCACTATGCAGTTGAGGCTGGCCTTGAGCTCACTTTTCTAGCCCAGGCTGGTCTTGAACTCGCACCAATCCTCCTGCCTCAGCCTTGGACAGCAGCTTTGAATTTAAGAAAATTATGTCTCCCTCTGTGCAAAGATTTGCCCTTCCTCTCTCATCTTTTAGGACCACATAAAAGCTCAGCCAAAAAAAAAAAAAAAAAAAAAAAGCTCAGCCAAAGGCTTTAAGCTGCTTAGCTGGTTCTCTTTTTTACTTAATTGTTTTAATGGAAAGTGTCTTAAGTTACTTTTCTCTTATTGCTGAGACAAATACCCAACATACAAGCTTAGGAAAGGAAAGACTTAGCTCACAGTTACTGGAGGTTTCATAGTTTAAAGCAGCCTGAATTACATAGCAAGACCTTGAGCTTGACTTAATACCACCGTGTATAGGATGATTTGCTCCATACCTCCGAGAAACTGCTGCTTGGGGGTGGCGGGAAAGCCTCTGACTGCGCATGCGGTCAGCCATCTATTGACCACGCCCCAAGCCACGCCCTGGTCCTTTGGCCCCACCCCTCAAGCCTCATGCTTAACAGCCCCATGATTTAAATGAGGCTTTGGGGGGGATAACTAGATACAAACCATAACAAGGTCTCACTACGCAGCTCAGACTCATAATGATACTCCTGTCTTAGCCTCCCCAGCGTAGGAATTACAGGCATGCGCCACCATGCCTGGTGTCAAGCTGACCCAGCACAGCCAGGGTTCTGGAGCCAATACAGCATGCAGTAATGAGGATTGAACCCCGGTCCTTGCACTTGCTAGGCAGGCACTTAGACCACAGAGCTATCTCCCCACTCCCCTAAGTTTGATTCTTAATATGGAAAAGAAAAGGAGGGTCCTCACATGGCAGTGAAACTGCCTTTGACTAGTATGGCCAAAATGGTTTGGGAATCACTTCTCTTAGAATTTTTTAGCACCTGCCAGTCAGCCGTGGCAAACGCTAGTTTGACAATATGCCCTGGGATAGGTCAGCAGGAAAGCTAGAACAGTTAGCTGGGCTTGAAGTGACAGAGCATTTGCCTCACCTTGGGTTCAGTCTCTTAGAGCAGCACAAAAATAAAAGTAAGAGAGTGCTGGTGAGATGGCTTAGTGGTCTAAAGCACCTACTTAGGCAACCACAGGGACCACGTTTTGATTCCTGGCACCACATGCTGCACCAGCCCCACTGCCATGACAGCCCCATGACAGGCTGTGCCGGCCATAATACAAAAATAAAAAATAAAAAGAAGAGATGAGAAAAAAGCCATTGAGTCTTAGACTTTTTTTGTTGTTGTTGTTTTCTTTTGTACATTTTTGCTCTTGAATTACTTAAAATGCTGTAGCTGCTACACTGTGCAATCAATAGGCTGGGAGTGTTGTTAACACCTGTAATCCCAGCACTCAGGAGGCTCAGGCAGGAGGGTCACAAGAGTTCAAGGATACCTTGAGCTACAATAAAGAGTTCAGGGCTAGCAAGACCCTGTCTTAAAAAACAGTAACATTCTAATTAAGGAAATCCAGTAAGATGTTTGCCTTCCTGGGATCCCTGCTCCCACTGTCCAGGTAGACAGAAAGCTCTGCAGAGGGTGTTGAGGACTTCCTGTTCTGTGTTCCTCTCCAGGAGACATTGCGCCGGTGCAAGGCACTGCATTCGACCTGCGAAGGCCAGTGGTGCTGGGCACACACCTGCAGGAGTTTCACATGGATGGCTTTGACCACAATTTCTGTCTGAAGAGGTCTAAAGAAAAGCATTTTTGTGCAAGGTAGGGTCTTTTTCACACTGCTCAGGGAGAAAGGAACAGGAACTTCTATGTGAGGTTTTGCTCCTGGCCATATTGCTAGATTTGCTGTGTGATAAGGGGCCAAACACCACAGCCCTTGTCTCTGCGGAGGTGGAACCCCCACCAGCTGTGTCCCTGCACCCAGCACCCCTCCCCTGCCTGCCCTCACAAACCCACTGCATTGGGAAGCCCCTGTCCTCCCACAAAAGCCCCCTCTACTCCCGGAACCCTTTGCCTTTCCTAGGCCAGGAGTTGGCCCTGCCCACTCCCAGAAAGGTATGGGCCAGGCTGCTTGCAACTGTCCCCACTGTCCCCACCCCAGATCCAGTTTGGTCCGCATGCCCTGAGGGTGGTGAGTCATCAGTCCTTGTTCAGGGAATCCAAGATGTTAAGGAAAGCAGAGAAAGTATTCAAGCTGTCACAGAGACAAAGGCCCTCACAGGCCTCAGCCTCTCCAGAGCCCTGGCACCACACACAGAGTGTCCTCCCTGCCCAACCTCCTCCCTCCCATGCTCCTCTTCCCTCCTCTTCCACTTCCTCCTCATCCCACCACCACAGCCGGAGGCCCTCCTGCTTCATGGATTCGAATCCTGGCCTGCTTCCCAAGCATCTTGCGCTTGCTGACAACATATTGGGGGCTGGGGGGTGTTTCAACTTGTGCATGTGTGTGTTGCCTCCTGGTAAAACTTTAAGACCCCCTTTCCCACCCTCTGTGTGTATGTGCATATGTGTGTGTGTGTGAGAGAGAGACAGAGACAGAGGAGTGAACACAGCCTTGCATTGTAACTTGGTAAGTTTCCCAACTGGCCTTGAACTTGACATCCTGCCACCTCAGCCTCTGATGTAACTGGGATAACAGGCATACACCACCATCCTGGCTAGATTTTTATCCATCTATATCCTTTCCATAGCAAATCCAAATCCAAATAGGAGCTCACCTGTATAAAGGGCTAGTTCATTTTGAAGAAAGCAAGCAAGCCAGGCCTGTAATCCATGCACTCAGGAGGCTGAAACAGGAGGATTACTGGGAGTTCAAGACAGCCTGGTGTAATACTTACCTGATAGGGGAGATACCATGATCACCAAGACAGCCTGGTGTACATAGTGAGTTCAAGGCCAGCTTGAACTACATTTTGAGACTCTGCCTCTAAAATCTAAATAAATTAATTAAAAAGAGAATAAAAGAAAGGACACAGTGAATCACTGGAAACCCACATAAAATTGTAAGGAAGATCTAACAGCAACCTGCCTAAGCCCCTGTGCTTGAGCACAGTTTAATTCAAACAAAATCTCGTCTCTTGTAATGTGACTAGTTCTTTTACCAGGCCAAGCAGAGAATTCCAATTCTGTGAAAAAGAACTTAGCCACATGCACTGGGTGTGAAGCTCAAGGGTACAGCCCTTGTCTAGTACGTAGGAAGCCCTAGGTTCACTCCCCAGCACTGCAGAGGGTGAAGAGCACAGTATCACATCTGTAACCCCAGCACTCTGGGAGGCTGAGCCGGAAGGATCACAAGTTTGAGCCCAGCTTGAGCAATTTAGCAATGAAGCAAAACCTTTTAAAGAAAAATTCTGGGGCTGTAGCTCAGTGTGAAGACCCCAGGTTCAATCCCTAGTACTGCAAATAAATAATTTCTACCTCCGTCCCTCCTAAGACTGCCTCTCTCCTCTTCCTGCCTCTGCCTCCTCCGTAGGCCTTGGCCTTGCTCTGGGACCAGGTCTGACTCTTGCCCCACGTTTCTGCCTCTTGCTGCCTGGACCCATTTGTGGCCTTGTCTCCCCAGGGTGTACCATGCTGGCAGTGGGCGGGTCCTGGAAGTGTACACCACCCAGCCGGGTGTCCAGTTTTACACAGGCAACTTCCTGGATGGCACCCTGAAGGGCAAGGGTGGAGCGGTCTATCCCAGGCACTCTGGCTTCTGCCTCGAGACCCAGAACTGGCCCGATGCAGTCAATCAGGTGAGCCTGGGCTGGTGTCAGAGGCCACTGTCACACTGTCTGACACGGTGACCACAAACCTCGAATGAGACTTGGGGATTCCCAAGTCCATTTTTGTTCTCCCTGCCATGCAAAACACACACACACCACCAGGTTCCTTACATGGCATTGTCAGAAAACTCTGATTTTGTACTTCCAAACCTTTATTTGGCATAATGTTTCTCCCCACCAATCCCCACTTATTTTGTGCAGCCCTTTTAAGCAGAGTCCTCCTCTTTTGTTTGTGCCCCGAGAACTTTCTCTGTTATTTATTTTTTTATTTTATTTTATTTATTTATTTATTTTTTTTTTTTGCCTTTTTGAGACAGGGTTTCACTATGTAGTTCAGGCTGGCCTTGAGCTCAGTTTTGTAGCCCAGGCTGGTCTCGAACTCGCACGGATCCTCCTGCCTCAGCCTCCCAAAGTGCTGGGATTACAGGTGTGAGCCACCACGCCCGGCGCTCTGTTATTTATTTATTTTGCCTTTTTGAGACAGAGTCTCAGTATGCAGTTCAGGCTGGCCTTGAACTCACTTTTGTAGCCCAGGCTGGTCTCGAATTCACACCAATCCTCCTGCCTCAGCCTCCCAAGTGCTGGGATTACAAGCATGCGCTACCACGCCCAGCTTAGAACTTTCTCTTTTAGCTGTCCCTTAAGCAGCGGTGGTCCCCAGAGTGCCCGCCCCTGATGGCACTCCCACCTTGCCCCAGAACATAAATGAGCTTGTTCCTTCCCTCAGCTCCCAAGTCCTGCTTTGTCCAAGTGTGCCTGCTGATAAAGGCCTTCTTTCAGTCCAAGTTCTTCATCCCACTGCAAACCACGATCCCATATCCTGGGCTGGCACCAGCCCCTATGCACAGGTCTAAAGACGAGTCCAAAAGTGCAACCCGAGCGGCTGGTGGTGGGACCTGGCTGGCAGAGGGTAACCATGGTGCTTTCCCCTCCGCAGCCCCACTTCCCTTCTGTGGTGCTGCAGCCTGGCGAGGAATACAACCACACCACCTGGTTCAAGTTTTCTGTGGCCTGAAGAAGTGTAAAGATCGCTGCCTGGGCCAGGGCCCTCGGCAGCCTGTCTCCTGTCCAGAGACCAGGTGAAGACCGGAGCTTGACAAGTGCTTGTGTTCAATCCTACAAATGATAGCGTCAGGATGAGTCTGAATATTGATTTCTTCATCGAGTGGCCAGCAGTAAGCTGTGTCCAAAGACAAGCTCTGTTTTCTGTGCGGTTCAGAGAGCCAGTGAACTCAGTTACCAGATTCCCCACCCAAGCCCCGACCCTAGCCCAAGAAGTGGTTCCTCAGGGCCCTCTTGCTGTTGTAGCCCCATCTCTCCACTGCCCTGTTCTTGTCTACTTTTCTCCCTTCCTTTCTTTGCTAGTAAGACTCAACCAGGACTTCAGGTCATGCCGGTTCAAGTCCTCCTCTTTGCCTCTGCCTTTGACTGCTAACGCACTGCCAGGGTCATGGAAGGGCAGAGAGGGATCTGGCCCCTGGGCTGTGTTCAGGAGCCAGCTGGTCTTCTCACCCTCCCTTTTGTAATCCGCACTAGGCTGAAGTGTCTCTTAGCAGTCTACCGTGTCGCGTCCTTGACTTTGATATTCACTGAGAAAGCCCAAGCCAGCCAAGGTATGCGAGAAGGGACGGGAGCCAGCCCCGAGGAGGGCAGAGGCTGTTTCAGAGAGAAGGCTGGAGGCACTTCTAATCCTAGGCAGTCAGCACAGCAGTGATGGGCTTGGGCTGGTGGCTTTCACGGAAATGTATCTTATACATTATCTACTACAATCAGTTGAAATAAAATCAAGACTCTCCATCTTCAGAAGCCTCCAGTTCTCTTCTGTCATGAAGTGTAACAGGGTTTTGGGAAGTGGATCAAGCGTACAGTGTGTTCTGGATTCTGGGTTCTCTGACGGAAGCCCCAACGTTTTCCTGGAAGAAGGCCACTACCTGGTGACCTACTGGGCTCACCGTACCTCCTCTTTCCTTGCAGCCAACAACAAACCAAAGGCTTTTTCTGCATTTATTTCAGCACAGATTTCCTGAGCCCTTACACAGCAAGGTCCTCCACTGGGCCTTTAGGGGCCTCATAGTATAATGAGAAGTTTTATGTCTTCCCAGGAACAATATTGTCTGGGGAAGATGACTAATAAGCAACTGTCAGACCCAGAACTGGCAGCCCTGAGCACTAACTGGTTCTATCAACCTTGCAAGGTCCTCTGTTTTCTCTTCTGTGAGATGAAGGGAGCTACAGTTGCTGAGAATGTGAATACAGCCTGTTAGGCGGGACCCAAAGTGAGGCCCTTATTCAAGTTCTTCTCCCTCAAGCGCAAACCCTCCCTATGGTTACGGTGAGACACCTGAGAAGTTAGCAATAGCTGTTTGAGCAGGCCAGAGCATTTAGCAATGCATGCTGGGAGCCTGAAGCTACGGCACTCTCTCCTTGCTGGGTATGAGAAGACCTGTAGGCCTAACCAGAACACTGCTTATTTTTAATCTTACCAGGCAAGCACTTATTCCACTGAGCTATTTTTAATCTTTTATTTATTTGGTACAAGGTCTTGTTATGCAGCTCAGACTCACAGTGGTCCTCCTGCCTCAGCCTCCCCAGCACTGGGATTACAGGTATGTACCACCATACTCAGCTTTGGGTCTGGCACAGTGCACCTGGGATTCCAGGGCCCACACGGCAAGTGGTACCAGGGATCGACCCTGGGTCCTTGCGCTTGCCAGGCAGGTGCTTAAGACTGCTATCTCCCCAGCTCTGGATCACTGCTGATAGAGTTCCCAACACTTTGTACTTCTGTCACACTTCCTTCTAGGAGGCCCTGGACAAGTAAATTCTTCAGGTTACCATCTCTTCCATTAGGGAAATTGCTCCTTTGCACTTCCGTTATAGTAAGTGGGAGAACCTAAGCAGGTTCTGTCTGACCTGTTCAGCCTGCAACAGGTAGTGAAGTCCTTGTGAAGAGGAGGTCCCAGTCTGGAGAAAGTCACACCGCTGGAAGTGGCGGATCTAGAGCACATGTCGGTAGCCTGTGATGGGAAGCCCAGTATATGTCCTATTGGCACCATAGTAAACAATGTGAAGATTCATATGTACAGTGCTGATAAAGGAAGCATTTTTACTCAGTCACCACTGGTAGAAACAATACTTTCCTGGAGGGCAATTAGGCAGAATGTAAATATGACAAACCTGCAAAACTCCTCTAATAATTCCACACCTACATTGTATAGAAATACTGGCAAAAATGTACAAAAACATTCAGACAAATGTGTTCATTGAAACCTCACTGGTGATAATAAAAAACCTTTTAAACTATCTAATGCCACTGTGATGGAAGTGGGGGATGCATGAAAATCCACACAATGGGGTACACTACATAGTACCTAATCATTAAAGAGGAGCCTGTGGAGTGGGGCACGGTGCCTCAAGTTTGTAATCCTAGCATTCTAAGTTCCAGCCAGACCTGGGCAAAAGGTAAGACCTCAGCTCAAAATAGAGAAGGCCAGAGGTGGCGCTCAGTGGTAAGGCGCTGGGTCGGTGCCTTATGCTGCGGGTGCTGGGGGCACCAACTAATACACACAGTTACAGGGAACCTGACTCAGGACCTTGTGCTTGCCAGGCAGGGCACTGTTCTGCTGAGTTACATCCCCGGCCCACGGTTCTATTTTTGATAAGGATTAAAAAACAAAACAAAACAAAAAACAGGGTCTTGTTATATATAGTTCACTCTGACTGACCTTGACCTCACTATGTAGTCCCAGACTGGCCTCCAACTTATTGTGATTCTCCTGGGTCAGCCTCCTGTATGCTGGGATTAGAGACATGTGCCACCAGGCCATGTCCTGTTTTTGGTCAGGAAAGGAGCAAATGCTCCTCTGAAAAAGGCAATTATAATGCTGGACAATGCTGACAGAGAACTTTTGATGCTGAAAAGTGGGCCTGGTGATGCATGCCTGTAATCCTAGCCCTCGGGAGGCTGAGGCAGGAAGACTGTTGTAAGTTCAAAACCAAGCCTGTCTCAAAAACCCAAACCAGGGCCTGGGGAGATAGCTCCTCGGCACAAGAGCCTGCCTGGCAAGTGCAAGGTCATGAGTTTGAACACATACACACACAAAAACGAAAACAAAAAATCCTTTTGATGTTCTAGAACCTGCTCAAAGACATAAGCATTCCAATTTGAGATGTGCTTAAGTTTGAAAAGCTCTTGAAAAAAAAAGAGTAGCTGGGAAGGTAGCTCAGGGGTCTAAGCACCTGCCTGGTGAGCACAAGGACCTGGGTTCAATCCACAGTACCACATGCTGTGCTGGCCCTAGAACCCCAGGTACACTATGCTAACCACTGAAACCTGGCATGGTGGCACATGCCTGCAATCCCAATGCGGGGAGGCTGAGACAGGAGGGTTACTAGAGTCCTGAGCTCCATAGCAAGACCCTGTACCAAGTAAGTAAATAAATGAAAGATTTTGTTTTTAATTAAAAAAAAATACAGGCCAGGGAGATAGCTCAGTAGATAAATGCTTGCCTGGCAAGCGCAAGAGCCTGAGTTCAATTCCCAGTTCCAGGAAAAAAAAAAAA
>PVJA010056649.1:0-10734 GCA_004027025.1 Myocastor coypus
GTTTTAGAACTTATGTTTGTTTATTTATTTATTTTTATGGCTGGCTCAGCCTGCCCTGAGGTCAGGGCTGGTGCAGCATGTGGTGCCGAGGATCGAACCGTGGTCCCTGAAGTTGCTCAAGCTTTCCTAAGCAGGCGCTTTAGACCACTGAGCCATCCTGCCAGGCCCCCTAAAATAAATTCTTAAAAAAAAAAAAAAAAGAATTTTTTTTTTGTTTGTTTATTTATTTATTTTTATGGCCTTATGGCCGGCTCAGTCTGCCCTGAGGGTAGGGCTGGCTCAGCATGTGGTGCCGGGGATCGAACCGTGGTCCCTGAAGCTGCCCAAGCTTTCCCAAGCAGGCCTTTAGACCACTGAGCCATCCTGCCGGGCCCCTGATATTTGTTTTGGTTGTTTTATTTTATTTTTTTGGTGTTTTTGAGACAGGGTCTCACTATGCAGTTCAGGCTGGCCTTAAGCTCACTTTGTAGCCCAGGCTGGTCTCAAACTTGAAATGATTCTTCTGCCTCAGCCTCCTGAGTGGTAGGATTCCAGGTGTGTGCCACCATGTCTAGCTGTTGTCTTTGAGACAGGGTTTTGCTATGCAAGCTGGCCTTGAATGTACTGTGTAGCCCAAATTGGCATTGAACTCTGGGTGATCTTCCTGCCTCAGCCTTCCAAGTGCTGGGATTACTATGTCTGACTTGGGTTAAAGATTTGGCAAGAATTCTTCTTATGTAAAACAGGCACTTGTGATGCAGGATGTGAGGTTTGAAGAGCCCTTGAGGATCATCCACAGAATGTCATGCTAGTGGTCAGACATATATGTGGTTTTAAATTATGGAAAAAGGGCCAGTGAGATGGCTTAATGGTCTAAAGCGCCTACTTAGGCAAGCTTAGGCAATTGTAGGGACTGCGGTTTGATCCCTGGCACCACATTGCTGTGCCAGCCCTACCCCCAGGGCAGGCTGAGCCTATATATATATACGAAAAAAAGTTGGAAATGTAGCTCAGTGATAAATTATTTGCCTAGCAAGTGCTTCCTGCCTTGTGAGGCCCAGTACTATAAGGGGAAAAAAAAATTGGAAGCCAGTTATGTTGGCACATTCCTATAATACTAAAACTCAGGAGGCACTTTTGCTGCTGAGCTATATCCCCAGCCCAAACATCTTGACTTCTTAACCTGTCCTTCTCAGTTCTGTGTAGTGGATCATCAGGGTGCCAGTTCCCTGTGGTTGTATCAGAGGTGGGATATAGTGAAGTTCTGAGCACAGATTCTGGCCCAGAGGACCTGATTTATTTTTGAGTGGATGGATGGATAGATGGATGGATGGATGGATGGATGGATGGATGGATTTAAGTAGGGCCTTGAGATGTACTTTAGGCTGGCCTTAAAGTCACTATGTAGTCCAGTCATAATCCTCCTGCTTCAATCTCCCAAAAGTTGGTATTTGGCGTGTGCCACTACCCCCAGTTTGTATGAATGTTTACCTTGGTTAGATTAAATGAAGCGATTGTGGGGTGGGAAGAATCAAAAGGCATGGGGGAGGGGCATCTGCCCACTGACAAACAGTACACATTCCAGTAAAGGCAAAGAGAAAAAGTAGCCTTAACTGATGGCTAAATGTGGTGGGGCTGTTTGTTGAGGCCAGGAATATCCTTAATCATTTAGGATGTGTGCCAGACACTGCTTCCTAAGCACCGTGAAGCAGGTGTTAGTACTACTATAGTCCCATTTTCCAGATGAGGAACCTGGGGTGCAACAAAGCTTACCAGTAGGTGCCACAGTGATTCAGTTCGAGATCCGCTGAAAGTGCCACGGAGGATCTGGCAGGAGAGGGGCACAGGCACCTAGTCACGGAAGCCTGAGAGAAACAAGGGACAAACGGTCCTGGTATGGAGGGCACGCGGGCTTCTCTCGCTCCTCCAGGTTACAAGAGAAAACTGTGCATGGGCTCAGCCTTGCAGCCTTGCAGATTATCCCCGTGGTGCACGTGGCCTACATGGCAACGAACACCGAGGTGAGTACAGTGCAAGAGCCACACATCAGAGTGCAGCCTTGGGAGCGCGCCTCTAATTGGCGGGCGCGTCCACGTGACTAACGCGGGCCAATTGGCGGCAACAGGGCCGTCTCGGTTTGAAGGCCCTTGCAGACCTGCAGTGCCTCTGCATTTTTTTTGCGCGCTTGGGCCTCTCCAGGGAAGGGCTTCCGTTAAAGTACAGAGTACCCCAGAACCAGCTTGCGCTTGTTTCTCCAGCACTATGTGAGGGAGATAAGAACTAGATTGGGTCTCTTGCCCTCTGAAGCATACCCTAGTTCTCTTTCTCTTTAGTCTTTGTGCCACTATTCTCTAGCTCAGCGGTTCTCAACCTGTGGGTCGCGACCCCGGCAGGGGTCAAACGACCAGAACACAGGGGTCGTCAAAAGCCATCGGAAAATACATATTTAAACCCATGATATGCCATGGTGAAATGTTAGTTATTGGAGTTAGTAATAAATATTTCTCAACATATAATTAAATATTGTTTTTGTGATTAATCACTATGTTTAAATTATGTTTGATTTGTAGCAATGAGAATACATAATGCATATCAGGTATTTACATTCCAAATCATAACTAGCAAAATTACAGTATTGAAGTAGCCACCAAAATTATTTTTTGGTTTGCGGTCCCTGGAACATGAGCAGGGTCATGGTATTAGAAAGGTTGAGAACCACTGCTCTAGCCCGTGCCCTTCAGAGCTCCAGCTTTCCCTGTCTTTCTGCTCCTTCCCAACAGCCTACAAAAAAAGATTAGTGCCAGGCGTGGTGGCGCACGCCTGTAATCCCAGCACTTGGAAGGCTGAGGGAAGAGGATCAGTGCAAGTTCCAGACCAGCCTGGCTACAAAAAATGAGCTCAAGGCCAGCCTGAACTGCATAGTGAAAGGCTGTCTCAAAAAGATCAAAAAGAGCCGGGCATGGTGGCTCATGCCTGTAATCTCAGCACTCGGGAGGCTGAGGAAGGAGGATTGGTGCTAGTTTGAGACCAGCCTGGGCTACAAAAGTGAGCTCAAGGCCAGCCTCAAGTGGCAAGACCTTGTCTAAAAAAAAAAAAAAAAAAAAAAAAAAAGACCAGAGAGAGAGAGAATCAGTCTTTCTCTTGCCTTTTATTTTTATTTTTTGGTTGAGGGACAATTTCTCACTAAATTATTCATTTTTCAAGGCTGGATTGAAATTTGCTGAGTTCGATGTGCCACCACTCCTGCATTCTCCACCCCCCCCCCGCATTCTTCTTTTTTTTTTAGAGTTTATTTTATTTTATTTTTCTTGTTTCAGAACTTTTGTTTGTTTGTTTGTTTATTTATTTATTTTTATGGCCGGCTCAGCCTGCCCTGAGGTCAGGGCTGGCGCAGCCTGTGGTGCCAGGGATTGAACTGTGGTCCCTGCAGCCACCTAAGCTTTCCTAAGCAGGCGCTTTAGACCACTGAGCCATCCTGCTGGGTCCATCCCCCTGCATTCTTTTAAGAAGAAAATCTCAACCTCTTATGTGGTGCTGGGGATTGAACCCGGGTCCTTGCACTTTCCAGGCAGGCACTAAAACCACTGAGCTATCTCCCCAGCCCCTGGGGGGACTTCATGATCTTTGATTCTTGTGGCATCTCTTGACTGCACCTTTGGAAGCATCCAGATTTTTCCTGCCTCTTCATGTCCTGGGTATGCCTTCCCTTTCTCCTGTCCAGCAAAGAGATGTTCCAGTGCCTCATCCCAGAGGTCTGGAGTGATCTTATCTGTCACTATATCCCCCAAGAGCCAGCAATGCTGGTCCCCAAGAGCCAGCAATGCCTGAGCCTCAGACTAGCCCAGATTTGTCACAGAGCTCCACAACAGGATATGTCAGGTATCTCCAGCTCAGTATATGAAAAAAGGCTAGGGACATACCTTAGCGTGAAAGCCCAGATTCAATCTCTAGTACTGCAAAGGAAAACAATGGAAATAATTTATTCAATAAATATGTGATAGGGACTGGGATGTAACTAGTGGTAGAGCACCTGCCTACAAGTGTAAGTCCCTGGGTTCTATCCCTAGCACCATAAAAGTAAATTAATACTATATGTATTTGGACTATGTATAGTTCAGTGGTAGAGTGCTTGCCTAGTATATTCTAATCAAGGGCCTGGATTCTATCTGCACAGCTACCAAAAATAAGGGTACTGGCTGGGTATGGTGGTGCATGCCTGTAATCCCAGCACTTGGGAGGCTGAAGCAGGAGGATCAGTGTGAGTTTGAGACCAGCCTGGGCTACAAAAGTGAGCTCAAGGCCAACCTGAACTGCATAGTGAGACCCTGTCTCAAAAAAGACAAAAGAAAAAAAAAGTGTATTTATTCCATTTTTATTTTTAAGATTTTTTTAGGCAGAGGTTTTTTTTTTTTTTTGTGGGACCAGGGTTTGAACTCACGACCTTGCACTTGCCCAGCAGGCACTTGTGCCTCGGAGCTATCTCCCCAGCCCCATAGGCAGAGGTTTTTTGTTTTGTTTTGTATTTTAGGGAAGGGTCTACAGAGTGTTCAGGGTCTCACTACTAGGTCTGTGAGACAGAATTTAGGTATATGGTTCCAGTGGACTTTGAATTCACTTTGTAACCCAGGCTGGCCTTGAATTCACAGCAGTTCTCTGCCTCAGCCCCTGGAGTGCTGGGGTTACAGGCATGTGTCAACACAGGTGGCAAAAGCATACTTCTTTATAAATAAAAAATGGACTGGGGAGATAGCTTGGCAGGCTTTAGCGCCTGCCTAGTAAGTGTAAGATCCCAAGTTCAATTGCTATACCAAAAAATAAAATACATACATACATACATACAAAGGAGGAAAGAATATTTGCAGTATTGCCATGGAACCCAGAGCTTCCCACTAAGCTAAATTGCCAGCCCTGATTGATTGATTGATTGATTGATTGATTGATTGATGATACCAGGAATCAAACTTAGGGACTTACACTTGCCAAGCAGACATTTATGCCAGGGAGCTATATCCCTACCCTGCCCCCTGTTTTGAAACTATGTAGCCCAGGCTGATCTCAAACTTAGAGTAATCCTCTTGCCTCAGCCTTCCAAATGCTAGGATTAAAAGTGTATGACATCATACTCAGCTATGTTGTTATACACTATACTGGAAATTCAACTCAGGGCTTTCACATTAACTTTCATCTCCAGCTCTTTTTTTCTTTTTCTTTTTCTTTTTAATTTTTCAGATGAAGCAGGGCATGGTGGCGCATGCTTGTAATCCCAGCACTCGGGAGGCTGAGGCAGGAGGATTGGTGCGAGTTCGAGACCAGCCTGGGCTACAAAAGTGAGCTCAAGGCCAGCCTGAACTGCATAACAAGACCCTATCTCAAAAAGACAAAAAAAAAAAAAAATTTTTTTTTCAGATGAGTTCTCACTAGGCTACTCAGGTAGAATTTGTGCTTATAGACCAGGTGTAGTGACACATGCCTGTAATACTAACATACTGGGATGCTGAGGCAGGAGGACTGCTGTGAATTTGAAGCCAGCTTGAACTACATAGTGAGACCTGTCTCAAAGATAAATAAATAAATAAATATAACAAAGTGTTGGCACATGCCTATAACCCCAGGATTTGGGAAGCTGAGGCAGGAGGATCAATGTGAATTCAAGACCAGCCTGGGCTACAAAACTGAGCTCAAGGCCAGCCTAAACTGCATAACAAGACCCTGTCTCAAAAAGACAAAAGAAAAAAAAGAACTTGAACTTAAGATCCTCCTGCCTTAGCATCCCAAAGTGTCAGGATCACAGGCATGTGCCATTGGCCTCAACTTGGTTTTGTTAGACATGGTTTTCCTACACAGCCCTGGATGGCCTTGAACTCAGCCCTCCTACCTCATTCTTCTGGGGTTACAGGGATGAATCACCTTGCTTTATTTTTATTTTTTGTGGGACTGGGGTTCAAACTCACGACCTTGCACTTGCCAGGCAGGCACTTGTGCCACAGAACTATCTCCCCAGCTCCCACCTTACTTTTTTTTTTTTTTTTTTTTTTTTTTTTTTTTTTTTTTTCTGTCTTTTTGAGACAGGATCTCACTATGCAGTTCAGGCTGGCCTTGAGCTCACTTTTGTAGCCGAGGTTGGTCTCGAACTCGCACCAGTCCTCCTACCTCAGCCTCCCAAGTGCTGGGATTACAGGCATGCGCCACCACGCCAGGCTCTTGCTTTAAATATAATAAGTTTTTTGTTTTATTTTTGGTTTAAAATAACATCTCTATATAGTCCAAGTTGGCCTTGGACTTATTATGTAGTCAAGGCTGGTCTTGAATTTATGGCAGTCCTCCTGCTCAAACTCCTGAGTGCTGGAATTAAATATATACTTACACATAGTCTATAAATATTATTTGAAATAGGCCCAGAACTTGGAGTACTGTGCCTCTTGTAATCAGCACACAGTGGGTGGTAAAGGTATATAAAAAGAATGTTTGGCATTATGCCTACCCAGAAGGAATGTTCAGTCAAAATGAGCTCCCTCCCTCTTTTGAAGCTAACAAGGCTTGGAAATTCAGTCTCAGGAACCTAGGCTGGAATGAGGAAGATGAGGAAGGACGGGAGGCCTCATTCCTCAGATCTCTCTCTCTCTCTCTCTCTCTCTCTCTCTCTCTCTGGGCCTCACTATGTAACTCACAGCAATGCTCTGGTGCCTCAGCCTCCTCAGTGCTAGCGCTACAATTGTGCTCCATCATACCGTAGGTCCTGACCGCAGCCTCTCTTACGTCAGAGAGAGAAACTACCTTTACTTTTTCTCCTCCACTGCAGAATCTACATTTGTAAACTAGACTTCAGAGATGGGAGCAAAAGTCCTTATCTTGTCCAATACTCCTCATTTTGTCTGCTTAGCTAAAGCAGCTCTGCCTCAGGATGGGGCAAGAGGCTGGGTTAAGCCTGCTTTTCTAGCACAGGCAGCTGCTGGGGCCAGGCTGGAAGATACACAAACCAGGGTTCAAATCCTGGTTGTGGGGGGTGAAGGTCTTGGGATCCTATGTTGCTTCTTGGAACCATCATTTCCACCTGTAGGTTCAGGACAAACAGGAGCTTGACCTTATAGAAGTAAAGGTTTTCAAGGCTGGCCAGGGGCTGGGGAGATAGCTCAGTAGAATAAGCGCTTGCCTGGCAAACACAAGGACCTGAGTTCAATCTCCAGTTCTGAAAAAAAAAAATAAAATAAAATAAAAAATAAAAATAAAAATTCAGGGCTGGCCAGATAGCAGATTAAAGTGCCAGTTTAGGCCGATGCAGGGACCTGCATGTGTGTTGGGTCTGCCCCTGGGAGGCCCCTGTTTTTTGGGGGGCCAGGGAAATAGCTTAGTAGAATAAGCACTTGCCTGGCAAGTGCAAGGGCCTGAGTTCAATCCCCTGTCCTGCAAAAATAAACAAACAAACAAATAAATAAAGTAAGGGTTTTCCCTGTGTCTCTTTGGCACCTAGAAGGCCTTAGTACCTTGGCTTTCATTTTGGCTAAGGAAGAAGCAGAGATTTCATGGTGCACTGTTGCCCCCGTGTGGCCAGTACTGGAGTCCTCAGGAAGTGGTAGCTGGATTTATTCTCTATGTATTTGGTATGGGGGCGTCAAACTCAGGACCTTACACTTGCCAGGCAGGTGCTTATGCCAATGAGCTATCTCCCTGGCCTTGGGTATCTGGACTTAAATTCTCTGGACTCTGGAGATCCCTGTTATTAGCTATTGCACTTCCCCTCCATATAAGATCACTCAGGCCTGGAAGGCCAGTGTTATTATTGCTTCTGTGGGAGAAAGCAGATCATCACCAGAGATACGGCTAGAGCTTCTCTGACTCTATTTTTTTTTTTTTTTTTTGTGGGACCAGGGTTCAAACTCACGACCTTGCACTTGCACAGCAGGCACTTGTGCCTCGGAGCTATCTCCCCAGCCCCTTCTCTGACTCTAGAACAGCAGTTCTTAACCTGTGGGTCATGACCCCGGCGGGGGTCAAGCGACCAAAACAAGGGGTCGCCTACAACCATTCCAAATCATAACTGTAGCAAAATTATAGTTTTGAAGCAGCCACCAAAATTATTTTTTGGTTTGGGGTCACCACAACATGAGGAACTGTATTGCAGGGTCACAGTATTAGAAAGGTTGAGAACCACTGCCCTAGAACCTTTGCGTGGCTGCTGAATATGACATTTAAGGATCTTGCAGCCTGGTGCCCTAAGAACCTGCTCTGTGCTTGGAACTCAGCATGACTTGATTCCAGATCTGCCTTGGGACACTGCCTGTTTACTCTTCCCTTCCTGGTCCTTCTGGAGCTCCTTTTGTTCTCCTGGTTCCAGAGCCTGAAGTACATTTCCCCAATAACGTGGTAAGCTCCTGCAATGGTATTCACAGGAACAGTGACCATCTGTCAAGTGCCTCCAGGGTGCATCTATTCCACACACTCTTTACAAAGCTTACTGGGTGGTTACTATCCTCACTTTCATTTTACAGAAGAGAGCACTGAAACAGAGAAAGGCAAACATCTGCCCAAGGTCATGTGGTCATCAGAGCCATACCTGAAACTGCTGGCCATATAATGTGGCAAAGAGGACCGAGACTCCAGTTCAAATCCTATCTCTACCACTCACAACTGCCTTTTTAACTTTGAGCTTGAGCTTCCTCCTCAGTGAAATAGGAGGCACTGGCTTGAAGGGGTAGGAAGCACTTTGAGGTCTGCTGCCCCAGGATGAGAAGTTGGGCGCTGAGAGGCTGTCACAGCGGCACCTAGAACTGACACTGGGCATACTGGGGTGAGCTAGGGTCCTCTACTTGATGTCAGGCAGTGGTCCTGGTACCCTGAAGCCTGGCCCCTATCCAGAAAGAAGAGCTAAGGACCGAGAACCCCACTGCTGAACCTTCCCAGTGTGGAGTGGCAGTTCTAGGGTCTAAGGTTCCATGTTCTTTTTGCTGTTTCCCCTTCTGCTTATGCTCCCCAAACCTGCCCAGAAGCCTAACGTGAGCCTTGGCAGACACACAACTGACTATTTGTGTGTGTGTGTGTGTGTTACCAGGATCAAACTCAGGACCTTGCACTTGGCAAGCAAGCACTTAAACTGCTGAGCTATCTCCCTGGGCCCTCCCACATTTTTTTTCTTTTGAGACAGGGTGTCATCATGTAGTTCACATTGTCCTTGAACTCACTATGTAGCTCAAAACAGCCTTAAACTCACAGTGATCCTCCTGCCTCAGCATCCCAAACCCTGGGATTATAGGCATATGCTATCACATCCAGCTGTCTTCACTATCTGAGACACTTCACTCATTCTTATTCCTGGCTCCTGTGGGAGTACTAAGAAGGTCTGCTCTTGTGGGAAGACCTTGAGATCTGAGAGAAGAGCAAGGGTTTGGAGGATCAGTAGTGCAGAGGAGTGATCTAGGAGGGAACAACCCACATGAAGGCACCATGTATGAGTATCCATGTGGGAGGTGGGAGGCCAGGGGTGTGTGAGAAGACTGAGACTAATACAGAAGCAGCATCCTGAAGGCCTTTTATATTCTATTAAGGAGTGTTGCAGCAAGTGGGGTGTGGTGGGCACATCTGTAGTCTCAGCTCTTGGGAGGGTAAGGCAAGGCCTTAGCCTGAACTACATAGCAAGACCATGTCTCAAAAAGAACAAACAGGGGCCCAATGAGAGATGGCTTAGTGGTCTAAAGTGCCATACTAGGGCAGTTTTAATTTTACCTTTCACTAATATCCAGAGTAAGGTGGAGATGGCCTTGTCACCCCGTTCTGAAAACTATGTCACCCAGGAGTGATCAGTCCTCTAGGAATCACGAACTGCCAGGGTCTGGAGAGGACACATCTTCACTGCCTCCAGTTGAAGACCTCAGCCTCAGCGAGCTGTGGCCTGTGGCACTTTCCACAGTTGCCAGAAGGTGGCACCAGCCTGCCACTGTTCCCTGCAGCCCTCTGCTGAGAAATCCTTGCTTGGCAAAGACACGCAAAATCCTCACAGGACAGAACCCAGAGAAGTAAAGGAAAGGAAGGAAGGCAAGGAGGCCATGAAACAGCTGGAGCAGGGCTGGAGATGGTTGGGGCACAAGGCAGGAGGATGGTGAGCTTGGTGGAGTCTTCTTGTTCTTTTTTTTTTCCCCCTTGTTATTTTTTTCAGGATCAAGCTGAGTAGTCAGCCTGCCTTCCTTCCATTTTACTGCGTATCTGTCCTGTAGTCTATACATGCTGACTCCAACTGCTCACCCAACTCTTTTCTTTCTTTTTGAGACAGGGTCTCACTCAGGCTGGCATTCAGCTCACTTTGTAGCCCAGGCTGGTCTCAAACTTGAAGCAATCTTCCTGCCTCAGCCTCCCAAGTGATGGGGTTACAGGCGTGTGCTACCATGCCCAGCTTTTCTTTTCTTTTTTCTTTTTTTTTTTTTTCCTTTTGGAGGCAGGGACTTGCTAAATTGCCCAAAATGGGTTTGAGGTTGGAACTCTCAATCCTTGGTCTCAGGGACCCATAGTGTTGGTTTTGCAGATATGAACTACATCACCTTCCCTGCCTCCCACTCCTGTCCTCATTAGCAAATTGACCACCTCTCCCTCTATCTCTTCTAGGTCTGGGGACTGAATCCAGAGCCTTCACACAGACATCTCTATCTCTTATTTCAAGATGGGGTCTCCCAGGCTGGACTAAAACTTACAATCCTCCTACCTCAGCTTCCCACAGATGTGTCACCACTTCTAGTCTTTTTTTTTTTTTTTTTTTTTTTTTTTTTTTTT
>PVJA010056650.1:0-10737 GCA_004027025.1 Myocastor coypus
TCATGCCCACACACTGCACTCTATAGAATGATTGTGAGGACAATATGCAATATGTCAACTTTCAAAGAAAAAAAGGGGGAAAAGAAAAAAAAAAAGTAATGTGGATTTAGAAAGGTTAATGTTTAGTTGTTTGATCAATCTTATATACCTATATGTATTAATCTAAACTGATCCGATGATGAAAATATGTAATATAATCATTGTTAAATTTAAACAATAAAAGAATTGAAAAAAAAAATAAAGCATGATACAAGTATTATTCCAAAAAAAAAAAAAAAAAAAGATCTCATATGCAGATTTACACTTGCATGGAGGCTGCTCTTGAGGTTTAGCAATATCAGCATCTGAAGCTGGCCTGTTCAAATATTTCTTAGACTCTTCTGAGTCTGATTACAATGATTCTAAAGCTAAAGAAATTAAACTACAAAGAGACCATACATGAAGAGGAATTGGTTCCCCATTTAGGTAAGCATGACGCAGCGCTCTCATAACTTGCTTCCAAACTTTTAAGTTTAAAGCAGCCTTTCCCCTAGGCCGAAACCAATAACAATGCTTTTTTATAAGGGAAAATAATTCCTTGAAACTCTTTGGTTTCACCTTTACCCCCACTCCTCTGAGTACCATCCAAATAAGGCAGACATACTCATTTTCTACTGAGGCAGAATTTCCCATTACTTAGCTTTTTCCAGTGGTCTCACCTACTCTGGGCTTACTTTTCCCACTCGGTCAGGGCTCTCTTAACTCACCCCTGGTCGTCTTCCATGCCCCATGTCAGGCGCCACTTGTTGTATTGTTCTGGTGTCATCCAGGGTCTCAAAGATAAACAATATGGGATACCCACAGTTCCTATTGGCCAGCCCAAATTTCAATCAAACGCAGGATCGCATATCTTTTCCACGCAACCTGCAGAAGCAGAAGCACAGCTTTAGATCTGATGGCTGTGGAAAACACCAGCTTTTGCTCCCCACATAAGGAATTTACAAAATTAAAACTGGAGTTTTCAGCCCTATTCCAAAAGATATCATCGCTCTGATTGTAGAAACCAATACTATTATTGCCCAACATGTATTTGTACATTTGGTAATTTTTGACAGATAATAATAACAAAAAAAATGTTACTTATGATATGTACTACTAAACCTTTTCAAATTAAAACTTACCTGCTTATTAAAAAATAGAAGTCAGCTAGTCTTTATACATATTAAACATATTAATATTGCCTGGCCCTATTGTCAGCAGAGTGATAACTGACACAGAGTGGCTATGCACAGAGGCCTGGGCTACAGGGCCATAATTCCTTTAAAGCTGTAGGAGGTAATAATTAAGACCATTAAGCTGGTGCTAGCCACTAGCCTAGCACACCTATGGAGTAAAATCAACCAAAATGCTAAATGGTCTTCAGGTTTTGTTTGGGGTAGTTAGCACTGTTTATACAAAGAAATCAAAGCTATAATCCTATCCAACCAAACCATTGTTTAAACCACACCAAATTCTTCTACTGCTCAGTTGATCATTCATTTTTGCTAAAAATTTTAAAATAACAAAAAGGAAATAGTGGGCTAAAAATAAATAAACAGTTGATTTTTTTTTTTTTTTTTTTTTTTTTTTTTTTTTTTTTTTTTTTTTTTTTTTTTTTTTTTTTTTTTTTTTTTTTTTTTTTTTTTTTTTTTTTTTTTTTTTTTTTGCTTTTTGAGACAGGGTCTCGCTATGCAGTTGAGGCTGGTCCTGAGCTCACTTTTGTAGCCCAGGCTGGTCTCGAACTCGCACCAATCCTCCTGCCTCAGCCTCCCGAGTGCTGGGATTATAGGCATGTGCCACCACGCCTGGCCCCAAAACAGTTGATTTTGACATCCCATTTAACTAATAAAAGGCTTAGTGGTGGCCTCCTAAGGCCACCATAACATAGTTCAAGCTATGATAACTCCTGCATATTTGTGTCAACTTATGCAACAAAGATATTTTGTTCCCTAAACTGTTCAGATTAACCATTGATGATTTTCAGACTTCATTTGGTAATATTAATTGGCTCCATCTTGATTCTGGACTAATTTCTCCAGTGCTATTGACTGTCATTATCCTTCAGATAAGTTAAAAGTCAAAAATGTATGGCTTCCTCTTCTAAAATCTCACCATACAATCAAAGTTCTGTTAAAACAAGAGTCAATCCTGCCAACTTAACTGGTCAACATATACTATTAAACTTTTAAACTTTTACAACAACATAAAGACAAAGCAGGTAAGAAGAAAAGGGCTAAAATAAAGAACCTTAGGAGATTTCCACACTGGACCATGGAAGGGAGTCAGTCCACTACTAACTTGGGGCAAAGGATATGCTTGTGTTTTTCCAGAGAATGCTAAACAACCTATTTGGGTACCAAAAAGTACTGTCAGACTGCACCATGAAGCCAGATCTAAAGAAGTTAACTACAATGAGGCTAGATCCAGCCTGGGACCTCTTCAAGGAACTAACCAAATGAAAATCTAAGGTCTAAATAGATGACAACAAAATATAATCATAAAATATACATATTAATTACAAAGAAAAGATTTTATTCCTTCAAAAATTTTTCTAATAAGAGATCTCTAATACTTAACAAATAATAAAATCTGACTAGGCTACTTATAAATTTGGCCAAAAAATTCAGTGCACTCTTAATTTTATAAAGATGTTTATGTGTCTGTGTGTTTATGTTTGTGTGTCTTTCAATAAACAGCTGTTCCTCTTTTTATTTTTGGTTTTTTGATGATTTGTTTTAAATATAATTTGAGGCATAGACTTAAAAGCATGCTTTTTCCTAAGTTACCAGATAGTCAAAATGATGTTAAAATTGATTTATATACAATACATCACAAGGTTTAAGATAATTTAATAAAAATTCCCTAGAGTGGAAAAAATTTATTAGAGAGGAGTCCAATTGATGAATAAGAGGTGTGGCCTACCTTTTTATTTATTAATGAGGAGCTCCCAATAATCTCAATAGTCTCCTAGGAGACACCCTCAATAACTTAGTCATTGGTTAAAAGATAAAGTTTTTCAAAATGTTACAATGAGATTTTCTCTTTAAAGGTGGTTTTCATACAAAACTAGATTAAAAAACAAAGGTTTTCATATGAGTATGGCAATTCACTGTTGATAATCTCATGATATATTAAGTGTATTTATGATTCCAGCTTTACAGGTCTTTCAAAATGTAAAACAAAGGTTGTTTATTGGAATAAGACTTTTTCTCAAATTCAAACTTCTGCCTTTTACAAAAAACTTGCAATATATGTCTAAGTTAAGTTTGACTAATTAAAAAATAATTCTTTGTGTTTAAAATAGAGATGATTGATTAAAAGTGTTATGCCAAAACAAAACAAAAATATTTAAAGTATATCACAAAATGCCATCAGGATTATCTTACTGCAATGTTAAATATAGTGTTGATTTCTCAATTTCTGTATAAAAATATGTAACTTTTACCTATTAATATTCTATAGAGACTTAAATATTAAAATATCCATGGACAACTAAAAAATGAGCTAATAGAAACTTAAAAGAAATGCTCATTAAACAAAAAGGGGGAGATACTATGGGAATACACATGTGTACACCCAGGTTAATTGTTCAGAAAGTTCTATTTATATTAATTTTTTTAAAAGAAAGTAACTACCAGACATCTGCTGCGTACTGTCATTGAACAAAAGAGAGACTGAAGAAGTGATTTGGGTGCAAATCCAAAGACAAAGCCTAGAAAATAAGCAAATGCAAATATTTTGAGAAAAAAGATAGTACCAACTTGTTTCTTGCTATGGTGGCTTTGTTATCACTTCCGGTAAGTATCAAAGGTAATTTTAGGTATTGTACTTATATTCCAAATTCACTACTCAATAAAGGAGTTCACTGGTGGGACTTTAGTATAACCATAAAGTAAATAAATTTCCTGGTTACCTGGCCCTTATTATGCCCGGGGACCAGCAGTGCCAGCAAAAAAAGGAATCAAAATTCCATTTTATGAGATTGGAGTAGAAGGCTGGCCTATTTGTATTGGGAACAGAGCTCATTGCTTAAAAGCAAGCACAAGAGCACAATAGTCTGGTTATCTATAGTAAATAATAATACGTGGGGTAAGGGAGGGAAAAAGAGACTTTTTCTTCTCCAAGAAAAAATTTTTAAAGGTATAGATGCTGACGGAATATTTCCACCGCCAGATCTGCCACCCTGCCAGAATACCAATGTTGCTTATCTCAGTGATTGGGTACATTGGGAAGTCTGTAGAGAAGCAGCCTGGGTGTTGGTTAATACTTCCAGTGGGGAAAAAAAAAAAAAAAAAAAAAAAAACTTCCAGTGGAAGTGTCATAGATTGAAGCCCTTATGGCTTAGCCCGGATGGCAGAAGGGAAGGAGTTAAGATGGAAATGGGATGGCAGTGATGAGATTTATATTAACACTAAATATGCCAATGAAACAATAATGTGGCATGGAGGAGGAATGTGCCCTAGTGTCCCTCATGTTTCTGGGGGACCAATTCAACATCATCTTTGGAAGTTAGTTACTTCATCAAATCATATGTCAGCCTGGAAAAGTTACATATGGAGGAATCAATCCTCCCATAATTTACATCTAAAATTTAAAAGAAACATAACTCATTTACTCAGGCATGTATTCACCTCCCTTACCTATTGCTTATAGGGCCTAGTTATTGGAATCCTTCTAACTATACCATTACATGTCATCATTGCTCTTTATATACATGTCTAAACTTTTCTATTAGCCTTAATTTTTCTCGAGATATCATATGTGTTCTCAGGGTGTGGACCAGAATCTGGCTACAACGCCCATGGCAAGACTCCCCTTCCATGATGTTATTCCAACATTTGTTGGAGGTGTTAAAGAAGAGAAAAAAAATGATTGAATTTGTGACAGCCATAATCCTAGGAATAATAGTTGTCACAGCCACAGCTGCTACAGCTGGAGTAACATTGAACCAAGGTGTACAAACTATACATTTTGTGCAGCAGTGACACAAGAACTCAGGACAATTAGGGACTTCTCAAGGACGCATAGACTCAGAGTTAAATACTAAGATAAATTATTTAGAACATGCTGTTGTTATGCTAGGAGATCAAATTGTTAATCTACAATGCCAACTTCATTTAAAATGTGATTGGAATACCTCTTCATTTTGTATAACTCCCATTCCATGTAATCAGTCTCATTTCCCATGGGAAAATATAAAAAGACATTTATTACATCATGGTAATATTACTGCTGAGATCCTGTCTCTTCAGCAATGTATTGATAATACTTTTGTAAAACAATTGTCAGAATTGTCTGGCACTGATCTGTTACAAAGTATTTCTAGTGGCACTGAAAGCCTTAATCCTTTTCACGTTACTGCATGGTTTAGTGGAAGTGTAGTAGTGATTTCTGTATGTTGTATCTGTGCTTTTTGTATATCCTGCTTAGTCTGGTGACAAGGATGGGCCCAGCAACAAGCAATAGATCAAAAATCTGCAGTCCTCAACCTAATGCTTCAAAAACTTTCAGCATAAAACAAAAGTGGGGTATTATATATGGGCAATATGCCCAGTTGATATCCTGAGAAGCAGGAAACAAGAAACAGAGCCCAGGGAGGGCTGCTGTCTGTGATAGGTTCCAGAAAGCTGGGATTTACACCTGCATATAGCAGCTTCCTTTGCAGGCGCCCTGTTTATTGACCTTTTGCTTGAGATGTTAAAGGTTGTCACCTCCCCTGCTCCTTGGTTATCTGTTAGCATCTGTGTGAACCTACTGTTAGGCAAATGGTAGACGACATAGTGATTTGTGATCTGTAAAGTAGTCTCGCACATTCCATAGCCTGCTTCTAGCCCTCAATAAAAGTGAGCTGTTTCTGCAGCTCTGGGCTCACTTTGAGAGAGACAAGTCTCAGTGAGTCCCCTGAAGCTTATTCATCAGGTCCTCTCGTAGTTTCTTTCGGCACTGACACAGAACAATACAACACTTTTCAAATAGTACAGTAAAGCCAGACGCACTGTTGCCCATCTGTGGAGCCCTCCTAGGAGGAATTCTGCCCTGTTGGCCCTCACTGGGGCAAGTTAAATGTCTCTCCCTTGGCCATTCCCCTGCAGAAGAAAAAGTACGCAGGTGAGCTGATGTTTAAAATTCATTCCTATGGGACACCATCATTTGAGCCAGAGCGATCTTCTGCTTTATTATCTTGCTAAAATATGAGTTCCACAGGGGATTAAAGCACCTGCAAGCAGGTGCAGGGGCTGGGAATTTGATCCCCAGGCCTGTCGTGCTGGCCCCACCCTGGGGACACAGTGAGACATCTATTGAGACTGGGCCTGGTGGGGCCTGCCTACAATCCCAGCTCTTGGGAGGCTGTAAACAGGCAGATCACTATAAGTCTGATCTCATAGTGAGACCCTGTAGACCCTTCCCTAAATACAAAAAATAAAAAATATGAGCACCAAGTAGTCAATTTTATTTTATTTGGTGCTAATGGGCTTTTTTTCAATCTTCTTTCAAAGCCTGAACCAGACCTTATCATTTTCAAGTCACTTACAAGCAAATTGTGTCAGACCTTATCATTTTCAAGTCACTTACAAGCAAATTGTGTCATTGGCTTCTTAGAGAAATAGCTGCTTCCTGGTGGGGACAGGGGACATGCAAAGTGTGTCTGAGGACGTGCTCACTACTGGGGATTGGCGTAGAATGCCACAGTCAGCATGAGGGACTCCTGCTGCCAAGCCTGCGTGCAGCTGAATATATAGAGGAACAACCACAGGGATGGACCATGAAGTCCACATGAAAACTGTGGAGAAGAGACTCTTCCATACAAAAGATGCCAGCTACTAAATACAGGAAGAGTGACTGAGCAAGGAATACAAAAGTTACTGCATGAAAGACTAAGGGGAGTCAGGCTAGCCCCGGTGTTTAAGATTAGATATTAATCTAAAAACAAAGTGGTACCTTTACAATAGGAAAATCCAATTGCTGTCACCTTAACCAGAGTATCAATCCCATTATTTTTTTTTTTAAATTTTATTTTATTATATTTTTTTCTTGTTTCAGAACTTCTGTTTGTTTATTTATTTTCATGGCTGGCTCAGCCTGCCCTGGTGGCAGGGCTGGCGCAGCATGTGGTGCCCGGGAATCGAACCGTGGTCCCTGCAGCCACCTCCAAAGCAGGGGCTTTAGACCACTGAGCCATCTCACCGGGCCCCTCAATCCCATTATTAATCATGTGTCAGCATCTGTCACACTACCTACAGTCTGCCAAAAACATTTAGCCTAATTAAAACATAATGGAAGAAGTGAGACTAATTCAAGTAGAGACTAATTCTGGTCCAATACATGGACCAGACATTACACACAGAAAGGACAAAGAAAGCCAGGGAGTCATTTACACTTCAAAGAGACTAAAAACCTGCCAGCCAGAGGCAGTACATGTTTGAGGACAAAGTATCTCTAACGGACATTATTAGAAGAACTGAGAAAATCTGATATGCACCACGTAGTGTCATGGGGACGTGAGATTTCTTGATTGCCCATTGAGTTAGTGTTCTGGAGAAAAATGGCCCAAGTCCAGGCGTGGTGGAACACACCGGTAGCCCAAGCCCTGGGAGGCAGAAACAGGAGGGTCACTGCAAGTATGAGCTGCAGACACTGAACCAAATACATCAAAATTAATTAATTAATTAAAAGGTAAGCTTGTGGAAAATTATAAAGAACAGTTTTAACAACTTATGGAGGGTTGGGGAGGTAGCTCAGTGGGATAAGCACCTGTCTTTGAAGTGCAAGGTCCTGAGTTCAGTCCCCGGTACTGAAAGAAAAAAAAATAATCCTGGAGACTTGTGAAGATAAGACATAAATCTGAATGTTAGAATGATTATTAGAAATGATAAAAAGTGTCCTGAAATCTGTAGTGACAGTTGCACAACTCCGTGAGTGTAAAGAACACTAAATTGTATCCTAACACCACTGGATAGATTCTATGATAAGTAAATTATATCTTTGTTTGTTTGTTTGTTTCAGAACCTTTGTTTGTTTATTCGCTCATTTTTATGACCAGCTCAGCCCACCCCGAGGGCAGGGCTGGCGCACCATGTGGTGCCGGGGATCAAACCGCAGTCCCTGAAGCCACCCAAGCTTTCCCAAGCAGGTGCTTTAGACCACTGAGGCATCCCGCTGGGCCCCAGTAAATTATATCTTGATAAGGATTTTTTATTTTTCTATTTAAAGCCGGGACTCCTGTACCTGGCATGCAGTTCCTAGCACAGCTTCAGCACCAGTTACTTTGCCAGTCTGAGTTCACATCACAAGACGGTGCAGCTGCAACGGCCCATACTCTCTGGAAGTGGCCCCCTCTTCCATCCCCACCAGCAGTAGGGTCAGTTGTGCTTTCACCAGTCAGCACCACCTGACCTCCTGTCCACACATAATTGCCTTTGCACAGAAAGCTGGTCCTCTAAGCAGTGAGCAGGCCCACAGGGCGCTACCCCTGTAAGTGGAGTTTTTTAGAGGTGACTAGATCTAGAGTGTGGATTTGATTCATGTTGAATTTCTAGAATTAATAATATGAATGGTATTGTCCTCAGGGTAGTTATCCAGGATATAATATAAGAGGCAGAAGGAGGCTTGCTGTTAAGTTTCTTGTAGTAGGTCACTTGGACTGGCTTACCTTGCTGCCTTCAGCCTACCATAAGCTGTTCCCCTCTGTGATACTCCTCCACCATGCCACCCTGCCTTGGAGCCAGCCAACTAGGGATTGAAACCTCTGAAAACTGTATGTGACAATAAATCATTCTCCTTTAACTTTGGGTTTCAAGCATTTTGTTTCAGCAATGAAAAAAGTAAGACGTAGGACCATAACTTCAACATAGCCCAAGAGCCTCTTAGGAGGTAAAGGCCTAAAGACAAGGCAAAGCCTTGGGTGGACAGAAGTCTCTAGCTCCCAGGAGAGGCAGCAGTAGAAAACTCAGCTGCATGTGGAGGCTAGGGTGACATGCAACGTTTTCACCATGTCCTGGTGTCAGGACTTGGCCAACCGCTCCTCACATAAGAACAACTCATCTCTCCTGGTGCAGGGGGACATCTTCCACAGGAGAAGCAACTGTCTCAGCATCACGCACCAGGCCAGGTGACCACTGGCTGCCATTGCAGTGCCTCAGGGTGCCCTCAGCTGACCTGACCCCTGCCCAGGCCTACCCTTGCCCTGGCCATCTCCATGCTTAGAAGCACAAGGGCTTCTTCCACCCTCAAGCCTGCCTCCCCCACTACATGGTTTCTCCCACCCACCTCAGGCTATCCCCACTGAGACCTCAGGTCGTCCCCACCACCTCTCCCCATGACCCTGATGCTGGCTACAGAATGAAGCCCACCCAGCCAGCTATCCAGGGCCCCAGCACTGCCCCCACAGGTCCCTCAGTGACCCTAATGGTTACCCAAAGCCTTGCCACCTTCAGTATCCATATGGTAAAAGTAGTCTCTGCACTGCACTTGGCACAGAAGCGGAAGCTGGAAAAGGCTCTGGGGCCAGGGGCGGGACCTGGCTCCTGGCCCTCCTGGCCTACCCAGCCAGCACCCACGGGGTTCACAGCCACCTATTTTCTCCTTGCTGGATAATTGTGTCTGTGCGATCTCCCTTGCCCATGAGAGGCTGGGCATACTGGAAGAGACCTCCAGGACAGCAGCCCAGCCTCCTGGGACAACTGACCCTCTCCTCTGCGAAGGTTCTACTCAGCCCAGGCCAACAACAGCTATGGAGAGAACTGCAGAGCCGATTTGGTGCTTCCAGACCACTAGGGGGCACTGTGGCCATGGTCTTGCCCACGGCTGGGGCAGGAGCCCTCCAGGTCCCATTGACACAGGGTCTCTGTCATGGCCTCAGCTGCGTTTTGAAAAGATTCCCGTGGTGCTGAGGAGTTCAGTTGTTGGGAGGCATTGTCCACAGAGGAGGAGGTCACAGACTAAAGATTGGAGGCCTGAAAGCAACCATCTGCAGAGCAGGCTGTGGTCAGGTGATAGGAATAAGGAGTGACCCCCAGGAGGCCCACAGTCTCAGAGGACACAGACATCCAAAAGCAAAAGGGAAGGGTGGGGGTAGGCCAGGAGGACCCGGAGTGGGGACTCAGCACAGACCACACAGTACCCAAGTGCTGTCTGGGCCTCGGGGGAGCAGGGTCTGCACACAGGGAACACTGTTCCCCAGGACAGATGTCATCTGGGGTGACTGTCTCACTGAGGCATTCTCGCCTGTGCGCACCCACAGTGCACTCTGCTCGAGTCTACTTCTGTCACCCTTGCTCTTCCCACCATGACGGCTCTTCTGGAACACCCCAGAAACCTCTCTGGAACACAGGGACCCCTGAATAACCCTACAGCTTTGTGTACTTTCATCAGTCTGATCCTAGTTGAAGTTAAGATCCCTAATCCTGAGAACCACCCTGCTGAGCAAGGTGTCATTTGTCTCCCTGCTGTACACCTCTATCACTGGGCTCAGTGGTGACAATGGCCTGGGTTGCTTCTCAAGGATATGAAGGCCACTCTTAATGCAAACCTCAGCACTCGACTTAAGCCTGCTTTGTTGTCTGCTAGTGAGCCACTTGCATCAGGGGCTGAAGACCCCTAATTTCTCAGTGTACATCCTTGAAGAGCCGTGAGGACTGATCTCGTGCCTGCAAACTGCTGGCCGTCCATCTCCAGCACCTGTCCCCATCAGACTGGCTGTCTCCTGGGCCCACACACATC
>PVJA010056651.1:0-10720 GCA_004027025.1 Myocastor coypus
TTTTTTTTTTTTTTTTTTGCAGGGGCTGGGGCTCAAACTCACAAACTAGCACTTGACAGGCAGGAACTTGTGTCACGGAGCTATCTCCCCAGCCCCATAAAATCAGCTTTTAAAAGATCTTTAGATGACTCTGATAAGTACATTGATGTCTTTAGAGGACTTACTCAAACTTATGAATGTTAATCTTAAAAAGCAAACTTTGACTTCTAATGCAAAGGCAGCATATAAACTGCTCTTACATTTTGAGATAAATATATGGTATGGTAAATTTTAAAGAGCTAAGAGATAGACAACCAGTAGAACTACCTGTTCCCACTGGAGCCAAAGCATTTCCGACCCCTTCTGGCCTAATAGCCAGGTAGGAAACTATAAAAGACATTTTCTTTCATGTGTGTACTCTTGAAGGTCTAAGAACTGAAACCAAGTCTTCTAGTTATTTTAAATTTTAGCTATTTACTAGGAGAAAGATAAACACCCCTCTGATTTCTTAGAATGTTTAAAAGAGGCATTGGCAAAACATACTTCATGAGATGTTAATTCAATAGAAGGACAAATGACTCTTATAGATAAGTTCATTGCTCAGTCAGCTCCAGATATTTATTTATTTTTTTCCTTTTTTTTTGAGACAGGGTCTCACTATGTAGTTGAGGCTGGCCTTGAGCTCACTTTTGTAGCCCAGGCTGGTCTCGAACTCGCACCAATCCTCCTGCCTCAGCCTCCCGAGTGCTGGGATTACAGGTGTGTGCCACCACGCCCGGCAACTCCAGATATTTAAAAAGAGCTAAAAAGATAGCTTTTGTTCCAGACAACTCACTTGATACCTTATAGGACACTAAAGGAACAATTTCCTATCATCAGAACTGGGAGAAAACAAAGATATCAAAATGGTTGCTATTATTGCAGTCTCAAAACAGACCCTAGGTCTGATTCTCTTGGCTCCAAGAAGAGCTCAGTGGTCATGAGGTTCATCTGCTACTGCTGTCAGAAACCAGACCAGCATAATAGGGACTGCCTTAAGAGGCCCATGAGCCATTCCCTGATGGCCAAAGGCAGTTATTAGAAGTGAGACTGCACTCTGAGGGACAGGCCCCAGAGCTCAGACTCAGCTCCCAGATGGTCCACTAGGACTGATGGGCACTGGGCCTGCCTGTTCCCTCTGGCTGGATAGTCTCTGCCATCTCCATGGAAGAGTCCTGAGAAATCATGACCACAGGAAAACCCAGCCTATTGCTGGACATTGGCACAGGTTTCTTTGTCTTTCTCCAATGCTTACCTTCCTTCTAGTCATTGTACCTCAATAGACTTTAGAAGACATCTTGCTTTAGCTGTAACTGAGATACTACAATGTATATTTAGGTTGCTTAATAATCAAAATGATGCTGAGGGCCCGGCGGGATGGCTCAGTGGTTTAAAAGCGCCTGCTTAGGAAAGCTTGGGTGGCTGCAGGGACCGTGGTTTGATCCCCGGCACCACATGCTGCGCCAGCCTGGGCAGGCTGAGCTGGTCATAAAAATAAATAAACAAACAAACAAAAGTTCTGAAACAAGAAAAAAAATAAAATTCTTAAAAAAAATGATGCTTAGACTGATTTTTCACAACAACACATATAGTGTTCATGTACAAGAACTTAAAGTATTTCACTAGTTAAAACAGGTTCCGAAGGACAGATTTCTAATCAAGAAAAAAGTTCTAAAGACACAGCTATGCAGTGTCCAATAGCTTTTGGCCTATAGACAGTCAGGTCTTATATTTGTGACATAAAGTTAGGAAGCACAGTGTTAAAAGGACAAATCCTTTGGCAGTGCCCCTTGCTTACAACAGCGCCCATATCTAAAACACTAAATGAGACATTGACTTAATTTGACTGTATGTTTTGTATTTCACGATGAGTATGTAAGCCTGGTTGATTTCTGATGTAACTCAGGTATTTCATGATTAATAGTGCATACATGTGTGACCTCCCTTCACTACAGCTCAAATGTACTTAAAGCAAACTGTCAACTCCATGAAAAGGGGGTCTAAGAGTTAGTAAGTCACAATTGTTATGTCCCAAAAGTTTATAAATTTACTTGTTAGTTCGAATGCTCATGCTTTCACTATACATGCTTGAATCTCAGAAAATTTGTTGTTTCCTAGAAGATACCTAAACCCAAGTAATCAGACAGGTAAAATCTATTACAAATATGCTTGATTACTTTTAGATTCCCTTAACTGGGATCCACCAGATTTTGTCTATAGAGATATAATAAGGCCTTAACTGTCCATCTCATACAGCCCAGGTGAGCTGAGTCTTCTCTGGGTTTCTTGCCTCATTACAAGAAAAGCTATCTTCACATTTCTTGGGCAGGGTTGATTGCCCTCAAAGATGCTTCCTCTGTCAGTCTAATCAGGAAATCCACCACAGGGGAAGTTTCCATCATATTCCTTGAGTAGGGGTGCCTGCAGGAGGCCTTAAAATCAAAACATTATACCTTGTTCAGTGGGCCCCAGATATCTGACACAAGCTGGAGAAGTTAGAAGGGTTTGCTGGAATAAATTTTGAGTTGAGGTGTTTCATGGTAGGGATACTGAATGGGATTATAGATGGAAAATGAAAATGGTGATATTAGTAGCCTACAGGAATGAAGGCCAGTTGGAAAATGGGAAAAAAGTTATGCTTCCATGGATCCAGACAGAGAAGGGACATTTCAAGCAAAACGTGTCCAAAGCTGCTGAGGAGGGAAAAAAAGAAAGCGTTTATGATGGTGTCAGAGGAAGTTTCAGATTGAGGTGGTCATGGGTCTTTGCCTCTCAGCCTGAGGGAACCCATCTTAACTTCCAATATAAGGAAAAAGCCTGTTAAACTTAATAGCTGCTCACGCAGATCTTAGTTACCCAGCCGGTGGTCGAGCTGAAAGAAATGATAAGACCCGATGAATTTAACTTCAGAGGACTCACTGAGATTTGTCTCTTTCTCAAAGTGAGCTCAGAGCTCCAGAAGCATCTCAGTTTTATTTTGGGCTTGAAACATGCATAATTGTCTTAGTAAAGGAAGACTACAATCTTGACCTCCACCATTTGCCTAACATTAGGATAACACAAATGCTAACTGGAAACATTCCAAGCAGGCGGGGAGACAACCATTAAGGTCCCAAGCAAGGGAGAAGACAACAAACAGGGAGCCAGCAGGAGAAGCTGTTATCTGCCTCCTTGAATTCCAGCTTTCCAGAATTTCCAAGTCACAGACCACAGCTGACCCTGGGCTTTGTTTATTGCTCTCCGCTTCTTGAGACGCTAATTTCTTACCTTTACGCTACATACAAACTGGAAAGTACTCAGTATTTTCCCTTGGTCTGGCAATTCATGCCAGTTTATTTGAGACAATACCCAATAGCCAGGCCGGCAGGATGGCTCAGTAGTCTAAAGCACCTGCTTAGGAAAGCTTAGGTGGCCACAGGGATCACGGTTTGACCGTCAGCACCATATGCTGCACGACCCCCACCCCCAGGGCTGGCTGAGCTGGCCATAAAAAAAAAAAAAAAAAAAAAAAAAAAAAATAGCCATAGAAGACTTTTTTAAAGAGTTTTTAATTTTATTTATTTATTTTTTTCTTGTTTCAGAACCTTTATTTGTTTATTCATTCATTTTTATGTCCGGCTCAGCCCGCCCCAAGGGCAGGGCTGGCGCAGCATGTGGTGCCGGGGATTGAACCAAGGTCCCTGGAGCCGCCCAAGTTTTCCCAAGCAGGCGCTTTAGACCACTGAGCCATCCTGCTGGGCCTGATGGAAGATTTTTAAAAAGGGATTAAACCCCATATTTAAGAGATCTCTGCTAATAGACCCATAAAACACTATCTTCTATATCCTTCTGCTAATATCTCAATAACTGTCCAAAATATGTATGAGATATCAAATCAATGGTACATAAAGTGCTGAGGTCTCCTGGACTCTATCTTGTCATTTTTATAGGAAGTCTTTACTGTCTACTTGGTGAAAATCATTTTGATTGTATTCATAATTGTCCTGTTGATGTGATTATTCAGCCCATGCATGTTTAATAGTTTCCTTGGCTTTGTCTTCTCCAGACATAATGTGATTCTACCTACCTGTTAGGGTTTCTGTATAGGTGTCTCCCCAAAGCCTCAGGCAGTCAGGGGGCAGCTTCTGGCATTTGTGATTGATTATTGTGGGTGGGGCTGGTGATTTGCATTTCAATGTAAAGGAAGAGAAGATAGCTGCTTGTGCTACTGCTTGCTCTCCCTTGGCTCTTGCTCTTAGTTGCCGCCGTGAACTGTCGCCCTCTGCCCTGTGCCACTCTGTATTGGAGCCAGCTGAATATGGACTGAAACCTCCAGTAACTGTAGCTAAATAAACCTTTCCCTCCCTCATTTTGAGGGTGTTTTTCCTAGCAACAAGAGGAGAGTAACTAAGACAAATGGGAATGTTCCATTTTTGACATATGCCTTAGGAATATCACTTCAGTGGGACTTCAGTGGGATAAATGTGAGTCCTGAAGAGTTGTTTTAATGAGACTAAGTGAAATGTTCAAAAAAGAAAAATAAATGCCTTGAATATTTAAAAAAATGCCATAGAATCAAGTGTGGAAATGACAAGGGTACATGGGGAGAGGTATAAAAATCTATAGGATTACACCAGAGTAAGTTCTTTATGTTCCTGCTTCTCCTTAAAGGGGCGACGGTGACATTTTCGTACAAACTGTGTGACAGTCTGTTTTCTGTTGTGAAAAAAAGACCACAAACTCGATCATTTATAAATAGGAGTCATTCATTAATTAGGCAGCAAACTTGTTAATTGTTTCTCACTTGTCAGAGAAGAAATTTCAGAATGAAAGAGAAGGAGCTAGGAGAACGGAGGTAAGGCAGAGTCACGACCAGGCATCTGAGCCAGAAGGAATTCCTGGGGGTTAGCACAGGGCGGGGAAGATCTGCTTATCTGGAACAACACAGAGAACGCTAAGGGAGAATTCCTTGGCTGCTAAGACCAGGCGGACCTGGAAAATACCACTGTTCAGAGCACAAGATAACCAAGCCTTCAAGAAAAACACACACCGCCAAAATCTGGTTACCATGTGGGTAGCTGAAAAATGCCTGTCAACGCCACCTTGAAATGACACAGCCAACCCTCACTCCCGTGGCCCCTTGTCTGATCTGAGTTTTGATTCTCTAGGGCAGTAATGGCAAACTTTGTAGAGACAAGCGCCCAGGCTGCAATCCCAAACTCACCTATTTATTGCAAAGTGCCCAAACTGCAATTAAACCTGAAGTTTTTTTTTTTTTTTTAATGACTTAGAGAGTAACATATTGTGTCTTAAAACAAAACACGTATGCCATTGGCTCACCACCACTGCCCCAGGCCAATAAGGAGCCGCCAGTAGGGAAGGGCTGTGAATCATCCGGGAGCACCTCTTCGGTTCTGCCCCCTCCCAGCCCATTGATTAACTTAAGTGCTTAAGTCCTCCAGTTCCCACTGAGGAAGCGGTACTCATGACTCCTCTTAACGCCCCTGTTCCTTCAGCTGTAAGTGCCCGGCCGCTCTCCTCTTAGCAGATGAGCTCCAGGAGATGCAGCAATGATTACTTTATTGATTTGCTTTTCCGGTTGCCTCTTCTGAGAAGACACATTACTGTGATGCATGGGGTGGAAGCTGCTGACATTTATAGGAAACAGACGTAGGAGCAAGAGACCAGCCCAGGCTGAAATGTCAGGATCTGATGGGGGAGGGGGCTGCCTACATGGAATTCCCCTCCCCCCCAATGTTTTTACACTGGCCGCATCGTGCAGCGTTCATTGGGGAGCTCTGAGCTTCAAGGGCTAGGCAGGGGAGGAATGAGGGCCGACAGGAGGATTTCGCTCTTGCTGGTCTGGCTGCCTTCAGCATTCCTGAAACGAACATTCAGGCAACATAAACACTTTCCTGCCATAGATCCCTTGGCACCTCTTCCAAGGTTGGGCCTGACCCTTCCCCATTCCCCGAGAAATAAATTCTGAGTCCAAGATAAAGTAACATTTGCCTACATAGGAAATTCTTTGGAGAATAGATATAGATATATAGATAATCTTAGGGCTGGCTAAATAGCTCAGTGGACTAAAGCAACTGCTTAGACAGGCGCAAGGACCACAGGTTCGATCCTGGTATGCCATGCTGGCCTCACCCCTGGGGTATGCTGAGATGGAGACCGAGACTGGGTATGGTGGTGGGCACCTGTAATCCCAGTGCTTGGGAGGCTGAAAACAGGAGGATCCCTACAAGTCCGATATGTGCAGTGAGACCCTGTAGACCCTGTACTAAAATACATAAAAAAATAAAAATAGAGTCTTGCTAAGTCACTGAGTTGCATAGGCTGGGTGTAAGTTTGTGATCCTTCTGCCTCAACCTCCAAGGCTACTGGGCTGACAGGTGTGTGCCACCTGTGTGCCACCAGGCCTAGGTGAAACCCAATATTTAGTGATAAAAAATGTTAGAGGCCATAGAAAGTTAGTCAGCGTCCATGGAAGACAGTGTTTGACTCCTAGTGCTGCTTTCCATGATTATGTTAAGAAGTCAGTTAACACTGTCTTTACAAAGTGATAGGCACTGCTTCCCCTTTTCCCACCCCCTCTAAAGTAATCTAAGATTTTTTTTTTTGGTCTTTTTGAGACAAGGTCTCGTTATGCAGTCAGGCTGGCCTTGAGGTCACTTTTGTAACCTAGGCTGGTCTCGAACTCACATCCATCCTCCTGCCTCAGCCTCCAAAGTGCTGAGATTACAGGCGAGTGCCATCATGCCTGATTTAGTAATACAAGATTTAAAGTGTTGACATACATGTGTTTGCTTTTTCCTCTTCTGTAAAGTCAACGCCTGAGTGCCAGTGATCCCCAACTTGATTTTTTTTTTTTTTTTTTTTTTTTCTGAGACAGGGTCCTCTGTAGCTCAAGATGGCCTTGAGGTCCTCGTGCCTATGTCTCCTGAGTGCTGGGCTTACTGGCCTGCACCACCACACCCAATTCTCAGACTTGACAGGGCGAGAATCTGTTTGCCTTCCCAACTAAAGAAAGCACTTCCTCAGCCTGGAAGTCAGGCTTGCAGCCTTGCAAACCAGCCCAGGGCCCTAGGAGAGGCCCGGGACCATCAGGGTCCTCCTGGGTTCCTTCACCTGAGGGTGGCTGCGCAGAGCTGATTCACAACAGGTCCTTAGAGGCCTCTGAGAAAGCAACAGAAGTGACATCAGGCACTAACATGGATGTCATGCGGCTGCCATGTTCACTTCCTGTTTAACTTTTATCAAGAAAATCTTAACAGGCCCAAACACTGTGTAGTTTAATGATGACTTTTTCTTGGCTTGATATTTTCCAGTCTCAGAGACCTCTGTCTGCCAAAAGTCTCCCTCAGAAGATATCAAAAAAGGGGTGCATTTGCTTCTCCTAACACAGAATGTGTATCAGGCATAGAAGGGCCAGAAGCAGCCAACGATCAGAAAAGCCTGGGAGGATTTCATACAGCCAGCAGAGACCTTAGCAGAGAGATACCATGATTCTACTTTCTGAAGCAGACCCTGCTGGTTGCCTCAGTGACGAATACTGTCAAATATTTATCCAATATCCTATATCTCACCCCTTCCTTCTCTAATCCTTTAGTGATGTCAGTATGCCTGGTGATCAATCATTCTTCAACATAAGTAACAGCAGCATTATCACAACACTGTTTCCTGCTTTTCTATACTCCCCAGAAAAGGATGCCCAGGTGACCTCATTATAGCCAATGGGACAAAGAATAATGTTTCTGGAGAACTTTCTGGAAAAGATTTTACATTTACAATGAAATGGACAAACATGGCTGACATTAATTCCTGCATATGATATAAATAGAATATTTTATGATGTAGAAGCCATTTTATGACTCTTAGGTCCTAAACCTGAGAGAAAAATTTCAATAGAAACATTAAGAAACTATTTCCTCTGGGGCTTCTCAAGCCAAGAAAAAGTAAGAGGCACCAAATGCCTTTCTACTTAAAATGAACATAAAAGAGGATAAAATATAGGGAATGACAGATTTTTTTCTTAAAGACATTGAGACATCAGATAATGAACAGTGATACAAAGGAAGCCGGGCAGAATGAGTCATATGGTTTTCCCAGATTACTGCCTTGAGTTTCCAAGCTGGGGAACAAGGAGGGGAACCCAGAGGACTTCAGGAGCAGAAGTGACACAGCTTAGCAGCTGAGAGTCAGCTGAAACCCACAGGGCAGAGCACTGGAGAAAGGAGGGCTGCACACACAACAAGCCAGAGGTCTGCTGAGGGTGCCCTGCCCAGCACACGCACGCACGCACGCACGCACGCACGCATGGGATGGAACCCATGAAGGCCACAAGGGTCCTCCCATGCAGAGTACAGCATGCTGCCTGACCAGGACAGAACTCAAACAGCAACTTCAACCAGAGGATCCCTGGACAGTTTCAAGCATTTGGAAACTAGATGACTATGACCGAAGAAATGGAAAATAAAATAGAAAGTAGTTTTAAGGAAGGACCAAGGGAGGCCACAGTGGAAAGAAAGAAGCTAAATTTATGAACTGCCACTTTAATGTTCCTTATGTTAAGAGAAGATCGTAAACACACTAACAAAAGGAAAAGTCTTAATGCCAGTGGTCTGCTGTCCATGGTCTCTGGCTTCTTTTGGGCTCACAACACACCACCACAAAATATGCCTGTGGGAGACAGAGCGATCACCCCAAAATACATTTCACTGGTGCCTGGTGAGAAATTGCATACACAGGAGTAGCTCTGAAAAGCTACCCTTTAGTAAAGGAAATTTGTCTCTGTAAAGAAAATCTATATTAGTAAAACGAGGAAGGGTGCGAAGGTATCATCTGTGACTTTTTCTTGTTTCAGAACTTTTGTTTATTTATTTATTTTTGTGGCTGGCTCAGCCTGCCCTGAGGGCAGGGCTGGCGCAGCATGTGGTGCTGGGATCTAACTGGGGTCCCTGAAGCCGCCCAAGCTTTGCTTTTCTTTCTTTTTTTTTTTTTTTTGGTCTTTTTGAGACACGTTCTTGCTATGCAGTTGAGGCTGGCCTTGAGCTCACTTTTGTAGCCCAGGCTGGTCTCGAACTCGCACCAATCCTCCTGCCTCAGCCTCCCAAGTGCTGGGATTACAGGCATGAGCCACCACGCCTGGCTCCCAAGCTTTGCTTTCCTAAGCAGGCGCTTTAGACCACTGAGCCATCCTGCTGGGCCCAACCTGTGACTTTTTCTACCTGTATAACAAGATGATTGTTGTTCACCATACGTGCCATGCCACCCATCTTTCCCACAGCTCCAGGAGCTCCAAGCTCCAAGCCCTTGCTGTTTTCTATAGCTCAGGATGCTATTTCAGCTTTAATCACTGGCCCCCTTTCATGCCTCAATATTTGGGTAGAATTCTCAGCCATCATCCATAATTTTATGTTTCTATGTATGTATATATGTCTGTATGTGTATATGCATGTATTTGATACAGAGTCTCACTGTGCAGCTCAGACTCGTAGTGACCCTCCTGTTTTCAGACTCCTAGCACTGGGATTACAGGCATGGGACACCATACCTGGTCTCTGTAGCTTGCCCAGCGGGCAGGGCTAGTGCAGTATGTGGTGCTGGGGGTTGAACCCAGGTCCTTGTGTTTCCTAGGCAGGTGCTTAGTCCTTTGAGCTATCTTGCTGGCCCTCATCATATATAATTTAACATGGATTGTCTTTTGTTAATCTTATGTCAATTTAGTTCCTATTTTGGTCAAAAGTGTCGGAGACCTTTTCTGTTTCTCACCTTGGCCCAAGAAGTCTAAATTTACAATCTCCAAAATTCGTTATTAGAATTCTACCAAGTTAATTCCAGTCTACCAGCATAACCCACGGCAATAAAGACACTAAGAATAACGGGGAGCCAAGGGTCTCTAGGTCCAACCATGAAAATAGCTTCTGGAACAAAGAGGGTGACCCAGGGCTGCATTGGGGTTTTATTCATTGGAAAAGGGGAAGTGGCTTGTGAAGGTGAATTGTGGGAAGGTGGTGGGCATTGAAGGGAATTGTGGGAAGAAGGTGAGCATTGAAAGGAGTTGTGGGAAGGTGGCAGACATTGAAGGAGATTGTGGGAAGAAAGTGAGCACTGTGAGCTGGGCTAGGTAGGAGGCCTGCATTCACCTCCACCATATTCAGAGATATGCAAAAGAAGTAATTTGTATTATGCTATTGTGATAATATCTAATATTTTGGGAGTCTGGTGCTTCAGCTCTGATGTGTAATCTTTCAAGCCCAGGAAGTCATAGCCTTTATCTCGAGGCTCTATCCCAGCTGACACTGTGGAGCATTGGCTCTTTGTCCTGTTATCAGAGAAACACGTGTGCCATCTTCAAAAATTACCACCAGCACCTGGGTTAGACCAATACACACTGCTTAAGGCCAATTGAGAGGATAATGAGAAGTCCTAGCCAGCTCTGTACATTTCAATACAAGAGAATAGGGTCAGGCTCAGTCAAAATGGAGACAGTTGATCTTCCAAAGAGAGCTGCTCAGGTGGTCCTCCACAGTTACAAACCTAAGAGGCATTGGAAAGGCATTTTTTCTTCTTGTATACTTTTTTTTTTTTTGTCTTTTTGAGACAGGGTCTCATTATGCAGTTAAGGCTGGCCTTGAGCTCACTTTTGTAGCCCAGGCTGGTCTCGAACTTGCACCAATCCTCCTGCCTCAGCCTCCCAAGTGCTGGGATTACAGGC
>PVJA010056652.1:0-10710 GCA_004027025.1 Myocastor coypus
TCACAAAGCATGGGAGAAGACAACAGCTCTGGTGGAAAATCATAGAGGTGGGCTGGGAGAGAGCTCATGGACACAAGTGTCTGCCTGGCAAGTACAAGGTCCTGAGTTTGATCCCAGGTTCCACAAAAAAAAAAAAAAAAAAGAAAGAAAGAAAGAACAAAAGAAAATCATAGAGGAGACCTCATTTGGGTGGGTCACATTAATGTGAGAGTGATAGTCAAGTGTGGCAGCACACATTGTAATTCCAGCAATATGGGAAGACCACAAGTTCAATCCTATCTTGTGTAACTAGTGAGACTCTGTCTGAAATTTAAAAAAAAAAAAAAAAATGTAAGATGGGACTAGGGAATGCAGCTTAGTGTGAAGGCCCTGGTCAATCTCTAGTATAGGATAATCAGGGAAGAATGAGGGAGAGGCAGCAGGAAAGAGGCCAGAGGCAGAGTAAAACCAGGAAACAGGGTCTAGGAAGCCAACACTGTCATAATACCAGGGGGTGGTAAGCACGCAGTGCTGTGAACTGCTGCCTTGTGCAGCTAACAAGTTCAAATAAGTATTACATTAAACTCCTGAGGGCAAGCAATTGGTTAGACTTAAACTTACTCAACTTCTCATTGCTGAGATACTTTGAATCCTACATAATAAAATTTTACCGTTTTAAAATAAACCTCATCATCAGTGTTCCCTTGAATGTGGAGAAAATGTGAAACGCATAGATTGAAACTTGAATTTCCAAATAATCATAACATTTGAATGTTGAATATACAAGCTGTTAATTTAGAAAAAAATACTTTAAAGTTTAGAAAAGAAATAAGTTGCTCCATTTTGACAAAATAATACATATTGATAATACAAATATTTAATCATTCCTAGCTTATGACAGATAAGTTAGGGCACAATAATGTAATAAGAAATAAGTACAAACTATTGCTTGATTTTATGGACGAAAACCAAAGACCTTTAGTAAGATACTATCATTAATGGTAAAGGGCGCATATCCCACATGTTGGTACCATTTTTGAAAAAAAAAAAATTAAAGCTTTCTACTTAATAGAATTTTGAGTTGAAAAACCTATCTAAGACAAATTGCCACACATATGTGGCAGGAATTCCCTTTGCAACTTGCCTAACTGATGGCCAATAATAGCCACATCAGCATGTCTATTAATTGTAAAAAGTTCTTCTCCACACTGAGTTTGAAGCTGCCTCCCTTTAACATCCATCAGAATTCTTTTGAGACAGAGTGAAATTTATTCAAATCAAAATAGTTAGCCTGTTTCTCATTTATTTCCATTTCTGTGGAGTTGGGTTTTCCACTGGTCTTAGTAGGGTGTGGTTTTCTGGACCAACCTTATCTGTGTGCACTCTAGTCTAGAAATAGACACTTAAAGCATGATAGATAAATTTTAATATAATGCTTCAACTGTGTTACTATAATTACTATTTTTTTCAACAACTGGTAATTAATCATCTGTTAAGTATGGTACACTACGTTGGGTGTTGAGAGTGTAAATGGCAGAAAACATGGTGTTTATAATTCAGAACTGGGCAATGTCTGTGGTATAAAACTGTGGTGGATTTTTACAATCTTTTTTCTTGGTCTCAAGAAAATTCAAGGCTAATTAATTTATTTGTGTTTTATTTGTTTTCTGAAAAGGTTTTGGGATCTTACATCTTTTGAAGCTGATGGCCCATATTAATATCTATCAAGTTATTTCAAAGTCACTTTTTCAGCCTGGTGATATATGCAGAACCTTTCATTTCTAATCCCATTTTTAAAAAAAAAATTGTAGATTTTTAAATTTAATAAACATAGTTTTTATCCAAATCATGGATAAAAACTTTGTACAGTAGAAAATTTGTCTTGACACATTACAATTCTGTGTGTGTGTGTGTGTGTGTGTGTGTGTGTGTGTGTGTGTGTGTGTGTTATGGCCAGCTCAGCCTGCCTGGGGGTGGGACTGGCGCAGCATGTGGTGCCAGGGATCGAACCACAGTCCCTGCAGTCGCCTAAGCTTTCCTAAGCAGGTGCTTTAGACTGCTGAACCATCTTGCCAGCCCCACATTACAGTTCTTTCTTCTTGAAAGAAGAAAGTTCTTTCAGCGTGGTTGTCTAGCTACCTAAAAGGTCATCTATTTGGGCCCTAAGTACCACAACACTGTTATCTTGTTCATAAAGTTAAGCTTTACCCAGTAAAATACAATCATAAAGACTGTCAAAGGTGCCCTTGTTTTCATAATAGGTGCTTTGATGGAAAAATGAACTGCGTAGATAGCTAAGTGTAAAGAAAGCCAAAAGAGAACGCAATCACAGAAGCAGCAGCAAACTGTGAGGAAGTCACAGGGCTCTGCCAGTGAGAAATCTCCCAACCCATTCGCACAAGATTGGAAATCCGCTCCCCTCAGAAAACTCATGTTTTTAGGAAATACATCTCTTCACTGTCCTATAATTATTTTGGAATAACTGGAAATGAGTGAAAAAGCACAGTATATGTTATATGATGCTGCCGGTGTAATCATTTTAGAGACAAATGATACCTTCTTAGGACATGGAAAGGGAAGTTTTCATGGGCTTTGACTTGAAATATGATCATTCTTTTTGCAGATGCAATTATCCTAGCTATCTTGTATGTAGCTATGCAATTTTTGTTCCTTCTTTTATTTTTATTTTTCCCTGTTACCAGCTATTCTTTCCTTTTGAGCAGTTTTTATCTCTTCCATGAAATCTATTGTACCTGTTATATTTTATTTACTCTTTTAGTGTCTTTTTTTTATATCATTTATTTATTTATTCATTTAGTACCAGATCTCACTGCGCAGCTCAGACTCATAGTGATCCTCCTGTCTCAGTCTCCCCAGTGCTAGGATTGCAAGCATGTGCCACCATGCAAGGTTTTTGTGGCTGGCTCAGCTTGCCCGGGGTTCAGTGGCCTGTACAGCATGTTGCACTTGGAACCAAACCCAGGTCCTTGTGCTCACCAAGTAGGTGCTTAGACCATTAAGCTATCTCCCCAACCCCTATTCTTTTACTTTCTTACACTAGGGAGACACTATGTTCATGCATGTGGGTCTGACTTATTTCACATATGATTATAGTTTCTAAGTTGCATCCATTTACCTACAAAAGCTTCAAGTTTGTTTTCTATAGCTGAGTAACATTCCATTATGTAACAATACCACACCTTTTTATGCATTTCTCAGTTGGTGGGCATTTATACTGTTTCCAATATTTAGTTATAACAAATTGTGCTGTATAAACTTGCACATGTATCTTGTGGTATAATGTTTCAGTTCTGCTGGAAAAATATTCAGGAGGGGAAAAGCGGGGTCAAATGGGACCTCCAATCCTAGGATTTTTTGAGAAAACTTCACACTGATTTGCACAGTGGTTTCAGGAGTCTACACTTCCACCAACGGTGGAGAAGGGTTCCTTTTTCCCCACAGCCCCACCAGCATTTGCTATTGGTTGATTTCTTGATGATAGCCATTCTCTCTGGGGTGTGATGGGATGAGTGTTGTTTTAATTTGTATTGCATGAATGACCAATAATGTTGAACATTTTTTCATATATTTATTTGACATGTGTATTTCATCATTTTGTGAAATGTGTATTCATCTCCTATGCCCATGTTTGGATTGGGTCTTTGAACTTTGCGGCCTGTTTTTTAAAATTCTTTTTATGTTCTAGGCAGAAGTCCTTCATCTGAGAGACAATTGCATACAATTTTTTCCCAATTCATGAGCTTTCTTTTTCACTCTGTTGGCGATTTCTTTTGATGTGCTTAACCTTTTCAATAAGATGAGATCCCAATAGCTGATTCTTTGAAGTATTTCCTGTGATGTTTGGTTTTTGTTCATGCATGCTCTACCCTATGTCTTTAAGGTTTCCACCTACTTTGTCTAACAGTAGATTTAGTGTTTCTTGGGGCCCGGCGGGATGGCTCAGTGGTCTAAAGCGCCTGCTTGGGAAAGCTTGGGCGGCTTCAGGGACCGCACGGTTCGATCCCCGGCACCATATGCTGCGCCAGCCCTGCCCTCGGGGTGGGCTGAGCAGGCCATAAAAATGAGTGAATAAACAAACAAAGGTTCTGAAACAAGAAAAAATAAATAAATAAAATAGATTTAGTGTTTTTGTTTTAGCACTTAAATCTTTGATCCGTTTTGACTATTTCCAGATGAATTTTAGGACTGCTTTCTATAGATTTTTAAGGTATACTAATGGTATTTAGATCAGAGTTATATTGAATCTGTGATAGACATGGGCCTATTTTTAGTCTTTCAGCATGTGGAAAGTCAGTTTTTCTAGAAGCATTTATTAAAGAGTCTATCTTTCATCCAGTAATACGTCTGGCAATTTGTCAAAGACAACATGGCTGAGTGTGTCTATAGTTGCGTCTGCATCTTCTAATCTTTTCTATTCGTCCTAAGGTCAAGAAGCGTAGTAGTTTGCCAGTGCCATGCTGACATTATCACAGTAGTCTTGTAGTATAATTTCGAGTCAAGGATTATAACGTTTCCTGCCTTGCCTTTGTTATCCAAGATTATCTTTGCTATTCTAGTTCTCTTCTGTTTCCAGAGGAATTTTAAGAATGTTTTTCTCTAAATCTGTAAGGTATGCTAATGGTATTTTGATCAGAATTGTGTTGAATCTGTATAGCAGTTATGAGAGTATGGTCACTTCACTATGTTAGTTCTTCCTACCCAGGAGCAAGGAGTGTCTTTTCATTTTCTCCAACCTGGGACGATTTACCCCTCCTTAGACAACCTGATGGCCTCCACTCCTGGGAGGCCACCATATTAATACCGAACTTAGTGTGGACACCCAATTGGTATAATGCACTGCAGCCCAGAACTCCTGGACTCAAGCAATCCTCCCACCTCAGCCTCCTGAGCAGCTGGGACTACAAGCGCATGCCACCATGCCAGCCTCCATTTTCTGAAATCCTCTTCAATATATTTTTTCAGGTATCTGTCTTAGTTACTTTTTACTCCTTGCTGAAACAAATACTCAACACTCAAAATGAAGGAAGGAAAGGTTTATTTAGCTCACAGGTCGTAGAGGCTTCAGTCCATATTCGGCCGGCCCAAGGCTGAGTGGAGCAGGGCAGAGAGCATCCAGTTCACGGTGGCAGAACAGCAGCAAAATGGGGGCAGAGGCAGCCAATCAATCAGGGCAGCAGAGCAGCAGCAACAGTTCCAGTCTGCCTCTCTGCCTCCCTTTATATTACATCCAGGCTCTCCGCTTTAGCCTCCGCCTTAGGCTACACCCATAATCCCAGAAGTACTTCGACCCATAATCCCAGAAGTACTTCGACCCATAATCCCATCAGTATTAAAACCCATCATCCCAGGGATCACGGATCAGCTTTGGGGGGACAACTAGACATAAATCATAACAGTATGCTTTAGAAATTCTGATCTAATGCGGGCCATAAAAAATTGACCTCTCTCCCCTCTCTCTTCTATAATCCAGGCAATATGATTTTGGAGACTTTTGAGTCTGCTAAAACAAAAACCCATAAAATGGGCAGCCTATAGGTAAAAGAAATGTAAACCTTTCATAGTTCTATGGGATCAAGGTCCAAGCTAAGGTAATCAGCATTATTATTTTCTGGTGTACAGCCCCGTTTCTGGTGGCAAACTCCAATTGTCTCAAGGCATCCTCATACAACTGCATAAGAAGCCGTCTAGGTTTCCTTTTAATATGACACTAACTCCATTGATGGAGGTTCCATCCTCATGACTTAGTGACCTTCCAAAGCTCCTACCTCTTAATATCATCACATTAAACGCTAAAATTTAAACATATGAAATTTAAGAGGACACCAATATACAATTCCAAACGGATCATCTCACTAACTTTTGGAAACAAAAGAATAAGTGAAATGGAAACTACAAAAAATTATTCCAGAGACCATAATATACCTTGAGTAAAAGAGAATACTGTCTAAAGTGGAGAAGGAAGCTGGTTTGGAATACCTTTCAGCCATTAGTTAATATAAATATTATTTTTGAAACTTCAAATGAAAAAAAAAAATACTACAAGTTTCCCATGAAAGAAAGACATAACCACAGATTAGGAACTTTAGTGAGATGGAATAAATGAGGTTGAAATTTATGTATTGTTATGGTTTGTATATAGGTGTCACCCCAAAGCCTCTTGCAGTCAGGGGGCAGCTTCTGGAATTTGTAATTGATTATTGTGGAAATGGGTGCTGCCCCTCCTCTAAGGCAAGGAGTTTGCATTTCAATGTAAGGAAGAAAGAAAAGTTATCTGCTTGAGCTGCTGCTACCTCTCCCTTTGGTCTCGATCTTGTCCGCCATTCAAGGTTGTTTTCTGCCATGTGTCTCTCAGCCTTGGAGTCAGCTGAATATGGACTAAAACATCCAGTAACTGTGAGCTAAATAAACCTTTCCTTCCATCATTTTGAGTGTCGGGTATTTGTCCCAGCAATGAGAGAAGAGTAACTAAGACATGTATCATAACAAAAGAGCACAGCGAGGTTCTTCGCTCCGCCTCCCCAAGAAACCACATGGCTCCATCAGTACAGTATTGAGCACTGTTGTAGGTAAACTCAAATGTAAGGGAACAGAAGCAAATATACTATGTATTTTAACTTTTCCCTCTTCAGACAAGGAAGGTGAAAAAGAGACAAGAAATAAAAGGAGATAAGAATAAGATTACTATTGATGAAGAAATAAATTCCCTGAGTTCTTATATATTGAAGATCAATGTAAATAGGTTAGGAATGTAACATGGTCCAAAGCAGGTAGAGAAAACCCAGGGACAAATCATAGATCTACTTAATTCTTAAATGAAACATAATAGCCATTCAAGATGTGGTGACATCTAGAAAAAAATAAAAGCACAATCCTCAGAATTGGAGGAGTTATGATAGAGAGCTAGTGGTGAGAATTTAAATATAATGATAAAAAATTATGGGAGCTATGGTTACAGAATAGGAGTGTGATAATCCTTGATAATATGCAAAGTATAATAACCCTTCATGGGGACAACAAAATTTCTTTGTGAACAGCCCTATAATAAATACTTTAAGCCTGCAGGTTGTATAGTCTATGTCAAGGCTACTTAATTTCACAGTTATAACTCAAAAAGCAAATATAGGACATATATAAACCAGCGGGCATGGCCTTGTCACACTACAGTGTATTTACAACACCAAAGATGTATGACCTTTTGTGGAACTACCTTATTTCACCAGACAACTCAAAAGCAGAAATAGACAGTACATGAATAAATGAGAATGAGGGCATGAAATAAAATTTTATTCACAAAATTTTACTTATCAGAACAGCCAGCAGTATTCTGGTCTTTTACATGTATGCTGCTTCTAATGTAATTTTAATTATTACTATACTGTCTCTCAAGTAAATGTTTGTTTTAAAAAAAAAAGGGTAATTAAAGAGAATATGAGACAAGGAAAAATGTCATAAGATTGACCTACTACAGTTTTGTACATGCTTAGATTTCTAAATTTCTGTGTAAAAAGGTGTAACCATGTTTTAAATCACATTCTATAGGGAGTTATTAGAATATCAATGATTGATGGAAAATGCCAGTTCCGTGTTAAGTCTAAGGCATTTAATATTCAGAAAGACAGTGATGTTAAGCTCAAGTACCCATGTTACAGAGTAATCGTATCACTAAGCTTCTCTTCTTGAGGGTTAACAACTTAAATTTGCAGGCCAAAAAAAATAAGAGAAAAAGAAGGGCTACAAAGATAGCTAATATTTTGGCACTAACCCTTCAGGGTCAGTGAAGGCTCAGGACATAAGGGAACCTGTACTGTAACATCCTATAACTCAGTGGTGTCCCAAATTTTCTGTTCAAGATTATGGAGCTTCAGAGGAAAGGGATAAACGATGTATAGTGTACCTAAGGAGAGTCACCTAGAGAGAAAACATTCTCTCAAGCTTTCACAGAGAGCAAGCTGGTCAAGCAATGGCAGTGACTTATCCAGATGGCTGACACTGACAAAAGTTCTACAAGACGCTGCACATGATTTCAAGGTAAATCCTGAGAGGATCTGACTGACCTTGTGAGATACAAAAGTTACATGTTTTATTATGTAGGTCTTTCTTTAACTTGCCTTTAACCACTCAGCAGAAAAGTACAACCATGAGGCATAAAATGTAAAGCCAGATTAGTATGCTGAGCTGTAAAAAGCTCAAGTCAGCAGCTTCTGACATTGCTAACTCTGCTGATAAAACACTACTATTATGGAATATTGGTCTATGTATACAACTACTTTCTGTTGTCTCAGTGAGAAATATTTGCACAAATAGTGTTTAGAAAAATCAACATATCTGCATCTTGTATTCGGAACAACTACTGTGAAGAAAATATGAATTGTATTATTAATAAATAAATAAATACCTGGGTGTGGTGGCACATGTCTGTAATCCCAGCACTTGAGGGGCTGAGGCAGGAGGATTGGCTACAAAAGTGAGCTCAAGGCCAATCTGAACTACATAGTGAGACCCTGTCTCAAAAAGACTAAACAGATAAATAAGGAAATATAAATAAAACTGTACCCTATAACAGTCTTAGATAAACTATAAAGACATGGAAGGATGTACTTTACCAGTGCAATATACACAAGTTACAATGTTATGAACACTGAAAAGAGAAAAGAAAGAAAGAAAGAAAGAAAGAAAACCAGCCAGCAGTGTATACTTATTCAGCAGGTTGCAGTTTAATATCCTTATAAGGGTAGGAATAAAATAGGATAAGCCAAAATTCCCACCTTTGTAAAGTTTACTCAAGATGTACTATCAAAAACTGAAATAAGATTTTTTAAAAACATACAAAACATAGTTTAAATGTTGTTTTATATATTTTGCTTTTAAGGAAACTTCCTCCAAAATTTAATATATTTGAGAATTAGGGATCTTTAGTATGACATTCAGTTATTTCTGTAGCTGTCCATAAATTCATTTTCTCCATCAGTTAAAGTCACATAATGTAGAAAAACAACTTTTAATTTTTGCGGGGGGAGCAGCTCAGCCCTGTCCTGAGGGCAAGGTTGGCTGGGCACGTGGTGCTGGGGATGGTCCCCACGCCTGGCTAAGCTTGCCTAAGCAGGAAACTGTAGACCGCCAAGCTACTCGCCGGCCCCCAAACAGGCTCTTTAGACCCCTGAGCTATCTCACTGGCCCTGACAACTTTTACATTTGAAAAATTGATGACAAGGGCTGGGGAGATAGCTCCGTGGCACAAGTTCCTGCCTGGCAAGCACAAGGTCCTGAGTTTGAACTCCAGTCCCACAAAAAGATGAAACAAAGAAAGAAAGAAAGAAAGAAAGAAAGAAAGAAAGAAAGAAAGAAAGAAAGAAAGAATTGATGATAGATTTGTTTTCTTTCCAATGTATTCATAGTATTCCATTACTGCTGGTTTTTATCTTTTTGTATCCACATAGCAAAATGTGGTTCTGATTCTAATGCTTTACTATGGCGATTAAAAATAATGCACTGTAATTTTCATTTAGAGAGAGAAAATGGGGCTAAGATACTTGTGTTACAATTATTATCTGCCACACAGCCTCGGTCTTCTCCAAGCTCAATTCCATCAATACTTTTCTGCTATTCTTTGATTTCTTCACTGTGGTTTTTGTTGTTGTTTTGTTTTGTTTCTACCAAATTAGCCATGTTTTGAAAGTAAGCTTCTGTTTTTGTTTTCAGCACAGACCTTTTGGTCAACTAAGGTCAACCATCCAGATATTGTGTGGTCCCTTCTTATATCATCTGACCCTAAAAATATAACCCTCATCAAGTCATAGGACATATTTTTCTTTCCAAGTCGCTTTGACAAGTATCCAACTTTTAAACTAAACTATCACAGATGCTGGACTTTCACACACAGAGAGCACAGGTGTAGAAAAATCCTTTCCTCCAGTCGCTGTGTTCATTGCCATTTCTGCTCCAGCTTTTCTTCCATACTTAGAAGAGAAATTATCCATCTGGTGTTTGAGAGTAGAATGCCATCCTCTGAGTGTAGCTAAAATGGAAAGGGACTTCCCAGTTCTCTAAGAAAAGCAGCCACTAGAGCTGCGTAACAAAGGAGCAGTGGCTCATAAACAACTCAGAAACTCAGATACCTTTTAGAAGGGAGATTAACTTCTAAAACAATAAATCTGCTGCCTGATGCTAAATTAAACATGAACTGAACTCAAACCATCCGAAGCACTTACTAGATACTGTTTTCTAGTGTAACTTCTCTGTTCAGTATGTTTAAACTTTTACTATAATTCTAAACTTGGTAGAACACTTTAAGTGAAGTTGTCAAACACTAATTAAATAGCAACTATTTAAATTTTAATATGAGTAGTTGTTTCTGCCATGTATTTGAATGGTGATATATATATATATATATTTTTCTACTCAAATAATCCACATTATACTTCAAAATTATCTCATCTGAATAACCATCCACTAGCTGAAATTTACTGCAGTTATAATAAAGTCAGTTTTTTTCCACCAAAGAAAAATCCCTTGAAGGGCCCGGCGGGATGGCTCAGTGGTCTAAAGCCCCTGCTTGGGGAAGCTTGGGCGGCTTCAGGGACTGCGGTTCGATCCCCGGCACCACATGCTGCGCCAGCCCTGACCTTGGGATGGGCTGAGCCGGCCATAAAAATGAGTGAATAAACAAACAAAGGTTCTGAAACAAGAATAAAAATAATAATAAAAAAAATT
>PVJA010056653.1:0-10732 GCA_004027025.1 Myocastor coypus
GCAAAAGAGTGTGACCTCAATTTGAACCCACTAATCCCTCCAGTACTGATTCTTTCTGCTTTAGATATTCACATTTTACTCAAGCCCCTCCCCATGGAATATAGGGCTCTCTTGCAAATGCGCCCCCCCTTGGATTGAACAGTAAGTACCCATGCTCCCAGTGATTCACTCCTCCAATCAAACAGAATATCTGATCTTGAGGCTCTTAACTCATCAAGGCTTTTGTTTGTTTTTGTTTTTGTGGTACCTGGGATTGAACTCAGGACCTTACACTTCCCAGGCAGGCATTTATGCCACTGATCCATATACCTGCCCCTTCCATCAGGGCCTTGATGATTGTTGGAATTCATGAAGATGGTGCATTTTCCTGGCAAAAGAAAGGACTAGTGTTTGAATTCCAGCACTGTCACGTATAGTTACTGTGTGACTTTAGACCAGTTATTTGCTCTTTCTAAGCCTCAGTTTCTGCATCTGTAAAATGGGGATAATAATATTACAACCTCATATAGTTCTTGTCAGTATCTAATAAAATAACATATAGTTCCTAAGAATAAAGATTGCCTAGCTACCAAATGAAAAGCTCAAAGTGTATTAACAGGCTGGGTGAAAATGTTTGAAATACTGACGCCTAGGTTGGGACAGACTTGGTAATGGTCAAGCAGGCACCTAACTTTCAGAAAAGAGGGCAATCTTAGAATTAATATTACTATTTGCCCTTTGTCAAGGGGTAGCTCAATAAGAGCTTAAATTGCTGGACTCTCCTTAGATCTGCTACCCAACGGTCTCTCTGTGGCCATTTGTGCAAATGTTTCCACTGCCATATCTTCCCTAGGTACCTGAAGCTTTGTTCCTCATTCCCACTTATTGAACTACGATTGTCCTCCACGGGAACAAGTCACATCAGCTCAGTGGGTGAGGTTCCAGTCGCTGGCTGCTTAGGGGTTAATGCAGGGCTCCTTAGCCCAGAATTGTGCTTGTATTTCACAAGGCCTGCTTTTACAGAATTCTTTAGGAAGTGGCGAAACAGCTGTGTTCCTTTTGGAGCCCTAGTGAATGTCTAGCATTTCTCTGCAGCTTCCAGAATGCCAGAATATTCCTTAAATGGGACATTTGTTTCAATTGAGAGTTTGGAGGATGGGAGTGCTGGGGCTGGGGACAGTGGAGGGATGGCAGGAGATGGCAGTTGGTCAGAGTCCCTCACCTGCTACTCCCAATTCCAGGAAGCAGAACCAGACCTTTCACTTTCCCTGGGCCGAATTAGTTACGTTAATGATGAGGAAGGGAATTATCAGCGAGAGCGGCCTTTAGAAGGCATGGCCACCAACTTCAGCAACCTGTACTTTTGGCACTAAGGGACTCTTTTAATCCATGGCATCCTCTGTGTTTTTCTCCTATGGATTGTGGTCCAAACCACAGCTTTGGTTTGTGATGCTGATCCTGTAAGACACGCAAGGTATGCACTGTTTCTCTCGTTGGACAGGTGAAGAGACTGAGGCTAAGAGAAGGAAAGCGGTAAGCCCACAACTCACACAAATACAACATAACAGGGCTGGGACTTTGAAAAAAAAATCCTGGATTTTCAGTTCATCCTCACTGCCTATTTGCTTTGCATACTGAGCCAGTGGATTTCAATCAAGTTTGCACATGTATTTAATTGAGTTGGTTCACATGGATCTGTCCACAGTCCAGGCATTTCTCTAGGTGTTGGTGACTTTATATGCAATACTAAGAGATGTTTTCAGCCAGTATATGTTAGAAGATCCCTGGATATCATGCCCAAAAGGAAAAAGACACCAGACTGGGGCATTTGGTTGAATGGGACTTATTCCAACTCTGACCTGTTTGGGCCAGAGCCATCCTTCTCTCTTGATCCCACAGATACTTGACCATGATCTGTAATTTCTGCCACTGGTCATGGCCTATGGGTTGGTCCTGACTCTTTTTCTGCTCTTCACCCTGTTTCTCTTGTTCCCCTTCCTCTGCTCCCAAATCAGGCACCACCAACACAGGAGCTGCTTCTGCTTCTTCTTCTTCATCTGCTAAGTAGTTCTGATTCTCTTCACCCTCATCATCCTGGAACAGGGACCAAACATAATCATCTTTTTATTTTTTTAAAAGCTCCATGGCACACCCATAAGCCAAAAATAAATGGAAACAGCTTCATAGCTTGAGATCCTCCAAATTTACACTTCCTCATAAACATACTCATTTTTTTTTTGTCTTTTTGAGACAGGGTCTCGCTATGCAGTTCAGGCCGCTGTTGAGCTCACTTTTGTAGCTCAGGCTTGTCTCCAACTCACACCGATCCTCCTGCCTCAGCCTCCCAAGTGCTGGGATTACAACAGTGTGCCACCATGCCGGACTAACATACTCATTGTTAAGAGAGGTAGATTTTCTTTGTGTTCTTTTGGAGGAAATATCCTTTTTCTAATAAATACTGAATCATTACTCTTTCCATAGAGATACAAGTTTTATTCTTAGCTTCTGGCATTTAGGCTGTTCTGCTAGGACATGCAGTGTCACTAACCTATCTTGAGACCCTGACCTTTCTCTTAACATTGGCCTGTCAATATTCCATGGAATAGTCTTAGATAGTCATGTGTATGATTGCAAATTCTTAATCCAAGCCTGCTTTGTTCTAACTCCCTGCTCTTCCTCACCATCCCAAGTTGTTCCTAGAGTCTAGAGTAGGCACTGGAGAGAGAGGCCAACTATTATACCTCTTCTAAAGACTACCTTTCTGACAGAAGCAAGGGGTGGGGATTTATTTCTGTTGTCCTGCTGTCATAGCTGGAATGCCTTCATGCCTGAAGCTGCATGGATGGATTACGCAAGAGCTGGGGCCCCAACTATTCCTTCATTAATTTCCCCTGCACCCTAGGTAAAAAGCTAGGCCTGTAGTAAGTGCTTAGCTCATATCTGATGATTGACTGATTGCAGCTATTACTTGAGATTTGAAACTGTAATATTCTCTGAGTAGTTCTGAGAAAATTAAACAAAAAGGAGAAAACAATATAGAAAAATGCAAATTTCAAGCAGTGATTTAAATGCCTTTCAAACACAGACTGGAGGGGTGATGTATCTTTTCTCTTTAGCTATTTGCCAAGGTTCACTGCCACATCAGAAAATAAGGCCACCCTCTCTTCTCTCCACTGTCCAAGTCTGAAGAGTGGCGGAGCTTGTGCACCTGTTAGGGTTAGATATGTCAAATGGTCAATGCCAAAAACTCTCTGCTGATTCGCTGTCCTCTCTCCCCTCCCTGCCTGATTTTTCAAGGGCCACTTAGAGGTCACACTGCTAAAAAAATGCTGATTTTGTTGGGTGAGTGTGAAATTGGAATATTCAGAATCAGTAAAAGTGATACAGAATGACAATGCTCTGTTCTCCCCATTGTTCTCATTGTTGTGTAGCTCTTGATTATAAGTGTGCTTCAATTGTTCTCTAATTTGTTCAAATGTACAGCTGTACATCACACATGCCATAGTAACACTGACAGGGATATCCAAGGTTTGTTTCTCCATATAAGGCCCAGAGAGGGGCCTTTAACCAAAGCCATGGAACAAATTCATGACATAATTGAGTTTCAGAACCTATGTCTCCTGATACTCTGGACAATAAAGTTTGTCCTCCATTACATTGAGCACAAGTTCCTATAGGTGACTTAACAGATTTATGAAGCACAATAACATCTCAGTTTCTATGTTCCCAAGAGGTTGTAGGTGCTTATAATCAAAGATTATTTTTTAACCTGATATGGATTCACAGTGTAAGGCTTAGCAAAATAAACCTCATCTCTCATTCAATGTTAAGTGGATGAATAGATGTTCTTAAATCTCTTTAATTTTTTTGTGAATCTGTGTACATATTGTACCTTCCAAACTATATTTTAAGTACCCCATGGAAGAGTCCTTCTATTTTTTAAAATGTTTTTGGTACAGGGTCTCACTACCCCTCTGGGACTTGTAGTGATCCCCCTGTTTTCAGCCAGTGCTGGTATTACAGACGTGTGCTACTATGCCTGGACTCGGTGGCTGATTCTTTATGCCTGGGGGTGGGGCCGGCATGGTATGTGGTGCCAGGGATCAAGCTCTGGTCCCTGCACTTGCTTAAGCAGGCTCTTAGTCCTCTGAGCTGTCTTGCTGGCCTGAATCCATCTTTTATAATCTCTTGTTTACCATCCACAGTATGAAGCCCACAGCTAAGTATCCAGTGGTTACTGAGCAAATATTGATCATATGTATCTGAATTAAAAAAACTATATAGGACTCTGTGGAAACACTATCATAGAGCTTGTGACCTTAGCCCATAGGCATGTGCACTGAGTGGATAGTCATCATGGCCCATAGAGAATCTACCGCACTTGCAGATGTCAGAGAATTTGAAGCGTATCTTTTCCTCATGGAGGAATATGTATTTCCTTTGCATCTTCCTTTTCTCTCTTTGTTGCCTAGGCCTGCCTTCCACCTCTGCTCTGCAGACTGGCCATGACCTCAGTCTGATTTTATTTGTAGATAGGTGCTGTCATGATAATCCTGTTAAAATGGCTTATCATCAAAGTCTCACTTCGCTGGGAAGAAGTAATCTTGTCCGAGTTAATTTCTTCCCAAAGATCTCATACCACCCTAGCCTTATTTCAGGAACCGCAGATTTTTTTTTTTTTTGCCTCTTCTTTGATTCAAGGAGCACAGCAATAGCATATTATGCAAGAGAGGCCTTCCCTGAAGTTTCCTTATAAGTAAATTTGTGTTGAATGTATTTTCACGCAACTCCTTTAACAGAATGTAATAGGGATCCTTTGGTGATGAGAATGCATATCTCTAAGGCTTGGTTTTTGTCTACTTCCCCATGAGATAAACTGTATGAATGGGCTGGAATACAGCACAGGTTGTGAGTTGGGGCCATCATGCTTCACTAGAAGGGAAGTCTGAAGGACAGGAGGTGGCTGCACTTTGTGCAATCTAAACATCTAAGCAAACATATGAATAAACATTGCAACCCAAAGAATAAATTTGGGCCCTACATGAAACAGTATCCTGTTAATATCTGAATGGATGGGTAATTTTAAAAAAGAAATTAAATATATGAGAATATCAAATAATTTTTAAAATCTGATTAAGTATTATAAAGAACAAGGTCCTCTGATGCATTTAAAAACCAAACTACTTGACAAATAAATGAAATTATACACAACAATTTATCAGCTTTCGGTAGAAAAGAAGCCAAGTGAGAAACAGTTATATTTGTTCCACCAACTGTGACTACTCTGAGAGCTGGAAGGGACTTGGGGAATATCAAGAGAAAGATTCTGCAAATTGTGTCTAGAAATCTAAGAGAAGCCTTGAGTAGTTGACAGGGGGTTAGAAGAATTCATGTCTTCTTTTACTGGTGCTTGACAGTCTTCGCTTAATTCCCTGGTTACGTAAGTGGACTTATCCAAGGAAAGATGGATTATGTGCTTTCCCTTCACGTTACAGCACTCTCCGTGAGTATCTCCCAACAGTACTGTGTGTGGCATATGCTCATGAGTCACAGCAAAGAAAACAGAAAGAAACTTTTGGATCAAATAATCTACCTAGGCGCTAAATACTGATAGCACAGCTGTGTGTTCGTGTGTGTGTGCGCGCGCACGCGCACGCACATATTTACATGAGGCAGTGTGAGGTGGCTATGAAGTGTTAAATTGGGAGGTGGTTTACCAGGGCATCGGGGGATTACAGACTGTGCATACAGTGGCAAGCATGCTGAGCTAGAGTGAGGAGATGTGCATCTTCGCTGTAGCTTCTCCACTCACTAGCGAGTCACTGCAGCGCTCTGAGTCCCAGCAGCCTTCCTTGCACAAAGAGAAGATCTGGAGTGCTGATGCGCAAGGCTGCCACCAAGGAGTCTATGATTTGAACAATAGCTAGGGATTTCTGCTTTAGAAACAAGAGCAGCTGGGTTCTAAGAAGCTACCAACCAAAGGGACAGCAAGATAGGTAGTGGCTGCCGTTTCCTCTTTCCCTTCTCCTCTCTTGCCTAATTTTTTTGCTAACAGAACGGAACCTCCAAGCCCAGATCCTAAAATGTCTGTGTAAATTCTAGGCTCTTAAGGAAGAAAAACATAAAAAAGCCTCTTTATTTTCTGGTATCTTCCCCTTCCCTTTTCTTTGTTCCACAACAAAAAGCACTTCCTCCCTTCAGCCAACAATCTAAGGTGCTACGGGTGTGGGGGGAACGGGAAGTCAGTGTTCCTTCTTGAAATCCTGGGTCTCCCCAAGATTCACTGTATCTGCTCATTCCAAAGAGAGACAGTCATAAGCTATTGTCTACAGAGCCCCCAACCCACACCATTAAAAACGGGAAGCAAAATACTCTGCTTCCTGGGACTCACAAGTCTGTAGTGATAACCAGAAGGAAGGGCCAGAGCCCTCCTGGACCGCAGCTGCCTCCTCATGGCTGTTCAGTGAGCAAACACACTGCGGAAGCAGCAAGTAGGTGACTTCTGGAGCTTCTGATAGTACAGGAGACACTGGTTACTGGGAATGCTTGGTGTCCCGTAAAAGTGAACCTTCCTGAAATGAACCCTTCCTCAAAATATCTAACATGCTCCTTTTTCATTGGTTGGCGCCTTTCCTGAATCAAAGGAAAGCCCTTATGGAAAAGCAAGCTCATCATTACAGGGAGGGGGAGATATTCTGGGTCACGAGGATGAGTGGCACACCCCTCCCTCCTTCGTGTGTCTTTCCACCCCTTGCCCTTCTCCGGTGCCTGAGATACAATGGGCTCAATGGAAATCTTAAGTCATATTCTTCTCAATCGAGAGTTGAATATCAGTGTGTAAGGGGCGGGGCATGGGTGGGAGTTGGGGATGAGGGGAGATGGCCAAGAATAACTTGCTTTTTCATGAGGCTGATCTCATGCAAAAGGATCTAGGATGTCAGAAAAAAACTCCCTTTGATTTCCTCATCCCCCTCCTCCTACACAGTAAGCCACCTACAATAGCTCTTATTTGTGTCACTCCATGAATGCCTTAAAATGTACACTATGCCTTCTAGTTTTAAAGAGAAATTTCTTGTTTTAGCTTTCCCAATCCAAAGAGAATCTTGGACATAAAGAAGCCTTTTCCTAGCCCACATGTCAGAGTGGCCCCATCAGTCACTGCCCCTCATACACACACCCCTTGGAATCCTGGCCAAATTTCTGTAGTGGTTGAGATCTATATTTATCCCTTAGCATCAGGGCAGAGAACAGGCCAGAACTTTGCAGTGTCAATTTTCTGGACATATATAACTCCTGAAGCCAATTTGGGAACTAGCAAAAGAAAAATTAGTAGAAACAGCTTAAAATATCCTATAGCAGATTTGGTCTCTTTGGCCCACTCCACTGGGGCCTGGATAATGAAGAGGCTTGGATATAGTTTGTGGTCCTTTCTTTAGAAATCATTTCCCCCTCCTTTATACCAGATGGCTGAGCATGTTGCAGAAACTGAGGTTCTAGGCATGTTCATAACCAAGACAAACAGCATAATCATTTAGACAGAGTTAATCACCATGCCAACGATAGGATATTCTTAGTAAAATGGCTTCAGTTGGGGCTACTTTAGAATAAGAATTTCATTTACTATAATGTTTCTAATTTGGACTCCTCCTTAACAGAGTTTCTCTTTGAAAAGAAAGAAGCCACTCACAAAAACAGCAAAGTGCATACTCTTTGGACTTTAATGAAAGAAAAATGTATTGTAGAAGCTACCTGGTCTGGATAGATGCTGAGTTCTATATCTACAACATTCTCTGCTCCAGTATTTGGTATGATTCCAGATATTAGATACGAGAATTGTGAAGCTCATGGAAGATTTAAAAACTGACCAAAAGGTAGGTTAATTGGTTACACGAGTTACTTTCCTTGTCTCTCAGACAAAATATCTGGCACACACAAGTTAAGGAAGGAAATATTTCTTTAGCTCATAGATTGTAGAGATTTCAGTCCATACTGGCCCACTCCAAGCCAAAGTGGCATGTGGCAAAGGGATAATCATTCATGACTGCAGAAGATAGCAAAAGCATCAAGAGCAAAAGGGGCACACAAGCCTCTTTCTGTCCCTTTTATCTTATCTAGACTGCTGGGGTTAGGGAAGTGCAAATCTAGTCAGTGGACTGATCCAGCTATCACCCACCCTCAATTGTAGCATTGCAGTATGAATTAATCACATACTACAGATTCATTCGCCTACAAAAAAGCGTTTTTAATGGTGTGGGTTGGGAGACATCTAGACATCAACCATTACAATTGTGTTACTAAGATAGAAAAGAGCATGATAATTTCTACAACATTTCAGGTACCAAGAGTACGGGGACTAAAGGGTACTTGAACTGACAAGACCTCTGGTAGCAAAATATCTACTCTCCAGAATCTTCCATAGCCTTTTGGGAATCAGTGGCTTGAGCTATACCTAGCATATTTGCAGTATTATTTAACTACAGTCTAGGCTGTCTTCTGCAATGTTGGCTATTGGGAGGGATAAAAGAACCAAATCTCCCAGGGTGTCAAAAACAAAAATCTGTATAAATCCATGCTCAAAAAGTGCTAATTAACTATGCACTTTTTGGGGGCGGGTACAGGGAATCAAACTCAGGACTTCACACTTGCCAAAACCTATGGTTAAAAAGAGAAACTATTTCTTTTTATATTATTATTATGGCTGGCTCAACCTGCCCTGGGAGTGGTGCTGGTGCAACATGTGGTGCTGGGGATCGAACCATGTTTCCTGTGGTTGCCTAAGCTTTCCTAAGCAGGCACTTTAGACTGTTGAACCATCTCGCTGGCCCTAAAAGAGAACCTATTGTAGTGAACTATATATATATATATATATATATATATATATATATATATATATATATATATATATATATATATATATATATTAGTTTGGATTGATATACAGCTACTTTCTCTTAGTTTAATAGGAAGAAACATTTGTACTCACATTGTTTAGACCAGATATTGTCTGTATCTTGTCCTCTGAATAACCACGATGAAGACAATAATATGCAATGTATTAATTATTGTAATTATCCTACTAACTTGTTTTGAAACAGCCTCTTTGCTATTTTATTTTCTCAGTAAAATTAATAAAAAATTAAAAAAAGAAACTTTCTGTTAAGTTTGGAAAAAAATAAAGATTTGTGCTTAGCAGTACTGCAAAATAGAGTCACAGAGGGATAACAGAGCTACAAAGCTTGCAAATGGAGCAGTGGCTATGAAGGCAAGAGAGGAAAGAGAAATAAGAGGCTTTATGTCACCAGATCAAAGGCTAATAATCTACATTTAAAACTACATGCCTATACAAGTATTATAAGTGCTTTGTCAGTTCTGCTTGCCTGCTCTGATAAAAATACAAAGTTGCTGAAAGTGGCATTCAGAAACAGTCTTATGGACTGTTGCTGTCTTTCTGTTCCTAATGGAAGAAGAGATGGTAGCATCCTTCAGAGAATCTTTGGCTTTACCATCAGATGGGCTCGTACATGGTATATCTTTATATATATAATGGCTGCCTCAGCCTACCCTGGGGGTGGGGCTGGCACAACATGTGGTGCCTGGGATCAAATTGCAGTCCCTGTAGTTTCCTAAGCTTGCCTAAGCAGGCACTTTAGACCACTGAGCCATCTCGCCGGCCCATTACATGGTATGTCTTCTTGAGGGCTACTTCCACAAAAATGTGTGTGTGTGTGTGTGTGTGTGTGTCTGTGTGTGTGTCTGTGTACAGAGGTAGTGCATTCTAGAGACACTGAAGAGCAGCTGTGAACTTCCCCTGCTTGGAGATCAGCTGGATCCTCAGGAAGACTATGAGGGCCTTACAAGCACTAAGGATTAACAAATGTTTCCTTTTGAAGTCACACCAGTATTGTTGAGCACTCTTTGGAGTTTCAGTGCCTTCCAGCCATAGTGACCTGTGTATTCTGAAGTCAGTGGGTCAGGAAGCTCCAGGCCAAGCTAACATCTGAGGGTGCCCATAAATGTTGCCCAGAAAAACGTGTCCTTTTGGAGTAGACGGAGTAGAGAGAATTTACTTGTGGATACAATGATAAGGAAAGAAGCTTTGTCGGAATAGGTAGGGTTTGGGCTGGGACTTGAAGGGCAATCCTTCGAGCTAGAACTGTCCTTGCTGGACTTTCTGATGCCAATCTGCTCCCCAGCGCCCAGAGCTCTCCCTCTGGAACATTTGCCCTGTGAGCAGTGACCGGCAGGTATAGGCAGCAGCCTTATTGCCTAAAGCCAGAAGGTTTCCTTGACCTCAACGATCCTATGTGTGTAAATATCGTATAGTCTCCCTAATATAAGAACTTTAAAGAAGAAAACAAGAACTTAAGGGCATAACACAGCTGAATGTGTTATGGATTAAACAACGAAGTGACTGGAGGCAGACAAAGCAGAAAACATATCAATAGCAAAACCATACACTTATGTACACAGGATGAATCAGATATTGGTCTCAAGAACCTTCAAAAGGTTCAGCATATTGACTATAGCACAATGTAATGCTAAAACCATGTTTGAAATACATGTCACTCTTGTCTTTTTGATATGTACTGCTCCTGGTGTAAACTCAGTTACTGTCATTCTCTCAAGAGCAGTACTTGAAAATAAGAGACTGGGCCAAAAACCATATTCTTGACAGGCTACAATTTTGTATTTCCTTGAATTTCCAAATATCTGTGTCAAAATTGTGTAACTGCTTATATCACATTGTATGGAA
>PVJA010056654.1:0-10733 GCA_004027025.1 Myocastor coypus
AATCTTATATACCTATATGTATTAATCTAAACTGATCCGATGATGAAAATATGTAATATAACCATTGTTAAATTTAAACAATAAAAGAATTGAAAATAAATAAATAAATATGCTTCTTTCGAATCAAATATTTAGGTTAACAACCTTCCATTGGTTGCTAGGTCTAAGTAAGCCATCTTAAAAATCATTTAGCCAGGCCTGGTAGCACAAGCCTGTAATCCTAGCACTCTAGGAGGCTAAGGCAAGGGCATCACAAGGAACTTGGGCAACTTAGTGAATGAGCAAGATCCTATCAGCATATGCATACAGAAATAAATAGCCTCTAGTTTGTAAATATATCCAACCTATTCTCATTATAAGGCAATAATATAATAATAATAATAATAATAATAATAATAATAATAATATTTTAGCTCTATTAACAGCTCTACCCATGGCTCGGACAGATTTTTTTCAATTAGCCCACCTTTTCAGGTTAATACCATACTTTAATGAACACAATTTTAACTTTTCCTTTCTAGAAGTAATCCTTCAGAAATATGTAAAAGAAACCAGGAAAACTGGTTGCCTCCAAGGAGGGAACTGAGTGGAGCTAGATCATAGAGTAAGGAGACTTCCATGCACCACGTGCCTTCAAAACCTACCACATATATATGGACATACATATGTATGTTTGTATTTATAAAAGTGAAATTGAGATTTTTTAAAGTAGTAAACTAGGCTTTCAAAATATTTTTAAAACTACTTTCAGATTCTAAAAAAAGACCTAAAAAATTTGAAGGTTCTTACGAGATAACTAGAGTTTTTCTCATCAGAACAATGTAAAAAAAAAAAAAAAAAACTGTATCACATGATGTGCAAAATGTATAAACTGTCCCATGTACTATGTTTGTAAAAAAATCTATTTTTTGTTTTTCTTGCTGTCTTGGGAACAATAGAAATTTAATGCTACTGTTAACAACATTTTGAAGCTGGCCACACTTCTTGCCTGCTCTCAATTTCCTCTTTGTCCTCTACCCACGCCACCCCACCCCCGTCCCTCAAGACAAAAAAGACCACGCATCCCTGAGGGCTCAAGTGTGGAGTCCATAAGCTGTATGACTACTCTAGTACAGGCAGTGCTACATGCTTATACACAGTAACAGAGTGAGAGGTGGTGACCAGTGAGGCCTGGTGCAAACAAGTTACATGGCAAAGAGAAGCCACTATCTCTCTCTGTTTTCTCCATGCTCCCAACCCAATTCCAGGTAAATGTCATTTTAACAAAATTCCCATAAAATCCAATTCCTTCTCAATCCTAACCAAAGCCTCACATATTTCAACCATATTTAATGAAATAAAAATTCCAATACAGCTAAATAATTTGGATAACATACTGATGCTCATTCTTGTAAGATCTGGCTCATACAAAATGCTTTTAATTATTAATTTTTTGTAGAACAAGTTGCTGGACATCCCTCAAGATGGACAAAAACAAAACAAAACAAAACCACAATCACTCCAATGAGACTTACCCCTGAGTCAGCAACCTTCCCTGCTCAGGAGTGAAGTAATTATAGAGTAAATGAGTAATCAGTGACTGACACCCATATCTATGAGACCAACCACTGGGCTAAAGCTCAAATTAATTCAAATACAGAGGAAAAAAAAAAAATCTCAAGCCCCCATTTTGCCACCACAAATCCCAGAATAGCAGAAAATAAAACACTACATTTGCTCAACACATTTATTCACAAGGCAAAACGTCCCAAATGTTTAATCTTCTAAAAAGGTAAGTTTTTTAAAAATTCCATCTACAGAAGTACTTTAAGTTTCCTTTCTGTCAATGGCCTCAGGATACTCCTGAGCACTATGATGTGTCCTTCCCACCTGCTGAGCTAACCTTATACGGCAACATAATTATCCAATGAAGGCAGACTGTAGCTAGGTCCAAAACTGGAGTGGGATATATAAGCACTTCTATAAATTTCTAGGTTGTACAGCCCGTTAAAACTTAAAGCTTGAATACTTAAAGCTTGAATACTTCTCCATCCAACTTCTTTCAACTAGCCCAAAATAAACTGCCCTAGACTTTAAGTAGGAATGGATTTACCAAGGCAAGTTCAAGTTCTACTTTAACAACACTACTTCATCAAGCTCTACATTAGTAAGAACTAAAAGCCACTGATGTTTTTCTCCTATGCTTACTAGATAGTCATTCTAGCAACGCAAACCTCTCAGTCCTTAAATCATCTGTTAAAGAGCTTTACAAATTACAAGTTCTGAAAAGCAGAACTACAGCTGCACCCAACTGGAATTTAGTGGTTTTGTTCTAAGTGTCCATGAGGACAAAAACTCTGGAAGTTTACCAAGTATCACCATTCCTTAAAAAAAATCAAGATTAAAAAGTGAAGTTCTTTTTTTAATTAACCAGGACTTTCACAACTAGTCTCAGCCATCTGCAGGAAAGCACATCACCTGACACTGTAAAGCACTAGGCCTCTCCAAGGCTCTAACTTCCATTTCTGTTACAACTGAACCAAGTCAACAATACGGATTTCCAGCTAACTCTCAGCTGACCTTCCAGGCTTCCACACCTAGCCAATGGCTTCACATAAGGATAATTTTCCACAGTAACTGCTTACTTATTCTCTGGGAAGAGCTTTGGGCCTACTCTAATTTACCCAATATCCAAAGACAGAGGAAGGGACTGATCAGAGTCCAAAAAAGAGGACTGTTTCAGCCACTAGGTCAGTACACAGTGTTCTCAGGTTACACAGCTCAGCTATAAAGAGAACAACCAAAGCTTTGAAAGTTGCCGTTACTGAAAGCATTTAAAGATATTCTTTACTCCATAATCTGCAAGGGAAAAAATAGCTCCACAAAAATAGTGGGGATAAAAGGTGTGGGCTTTGTTTGTGTGAACAGATGTTACCAAAGAAAAGTTCCTTTAGAACATGCAGAAATTTCTGCAGGGAGCTTGAGAATTCTCATGCACTTTTTACCTCTGCCACCAAGACACACTGTATAGTACTTTATAGATTTTAGCAAAACTAGTGGGCAAACCTCTAGAGGTTCCAGCCTAGCCGAATGCTGCTGCCAAAGTAAGAACTCACACGAGGCAGATGCGGATGCAGTGTGCATCACTCCAGTCTTGAGGGAGTTACACTGGCTCTCCTGTTAAAAAAAAAACAAAGCAAGAAAACAAACAAAAACAAAAACAAAGGCTGATTTTAAAATTGTTGTGATGGGCTGGAAGAAAGAGGTACCATTTGGAACCTAGTATTTATAGGAATTATCACTGCCTTCCAATTAAGAAGCCACTGACCATTACTAAAATTAGCCTCACTGCCATAACAAGAATACTGAAAATAAGCCTAAGTATTGTGTATTATTTATTTTTTCTGGCCCTTGAGTCTGAAATACAAAGCAAGTGTGATCCTAAAGTGTTAAGACAAAAGACAGACAAAAGACACTAGCCTTGATTTCCTTTCTCGAACACATTTCAGGTTAGCAGGATAGAAGCAACGCAGCTGGTGAATATGCTTAACTCAACTATAGCTAGTGAAACATTGAAGATTACAAATGTACCAGAACCCTAGTGAGCCCATTTACATCAAGTTCTCTGCCCTCCAACACCTAAATCCGTCATTTCGGTATAGACCAGAGTCAAATGCATGCTGCTAAAAATCTAACTGGATGTCTGAAGAAGGTGGAATGGAAGGAATTTTTTTGTTTTGATTGTGCCAGTAGTATTTGTTCTCCATAAAGAAAAAAAGCTATAGAGCTGGGCATGGTGGCACACACCTGTAATCCCAGCAGTTGGGAGGCTGAGGCAGGAGGATCAGTGTGAGTTCAAGACCAGCCTGGGCTACAAAAGTGAGCTCAAGGCCAGCTTGAACTGCATAGTGAGACCCTGTCTCAAAAAAAAAAAAAAAAAAAAAAAAAAAAAAAAAAAAAAAAAAAAAAAAAAAAAAAAAAAAAAAAAAAAAAAAAAAAAAAAAAAAAAAAAAGCTATAACTCTTTATCACTGGAAAAAGTTAAAAGAAGCATGTGGCCTAGTAACTCATTCATAGATTCAAACATACATACATACGTATATATATACTACATACCTATAATGACAACTTTTTAAATTTTTATTTTATTTTTTATTTTAGGGAAGGGTCTACAGGGTGTTCAGGGTCTCACTACTAGATCAGACTTGTAGTGATCTTCCTGTTTACAGCCTCCTGAGAGCTGGGATTATAGGCACGCACCACCATGCGCAGTCTCAACTGCCATCTCAGTGTCCTGGGGGCGGGACCAGCACAGCCTGGCCCCTGTGCCTGCTTGCAGGCACTTTAATCTGCTAAACTATTTGGCTGGGCCTCTACACTGACAATTTTTAAGAGAGGCACTATGTCTAACTTTGTATGGAATTACTTTGCTCCCACCTATTTAAGTTTGTGAAAATATGTTGGATCCTCCAGTTCCTAGGCTTTCTGTCAGAGAGATGATACTCAACCAAAGAGCAGAAATGATCAGACAGACTGTAAACGCTCTAAAAATGATTTACAACTAGGGGGAATCACCTCCAGTGGTCCACTACTAATACCACCCACAGAAAAACAAGACTGCCTCTGACTACCCAAGAAGAGTCAATGCCTTCTTGCTGTAACTAAAATCCATGTCAGAGGGGCTGGGGAGATAGCTCCGTGGCACAAGTGCCTGTCTGGCAAGTGCAAGGACCTGAGTTCAACCCCTGGTTCTGCAAAAATAAAAAATAGAAAATAAAATCCATGTCAAAGTTCTCTCGTTATTAGCATATATAAAATGGGTTCTCTGGGATTATAACTAAATAAGAAAATAACGTGTATTTTCTCACTCAGAAAGTGTTAAATAAAACCTAATTCTCATATAAGCAGATCCCAGAGGAATTTTTTTTCACTTCTCAAAGTTATCTAAAAGCCCTAACACAGCAGATACACAGATAGCCCCTTCCTGCCACCCAGCCACTGGACACTGAACAGAATGCCCTGTGTTCCATCCGCAGTTCTTATTTTGAGCAGGGTCTCACTAATGTGTTTCAGTTGAGTTCAAATTTACAATCCTCAGCCTCTGCCTCCCAGTGCTGAGATCATAGGCATGAACTACCACTCCCAGCTTATGGGCTAAAATTATCTCTAACCTAAGAAATATACAATGATCTTAAAAAAAAGAAAAAGGCACTGCACATTTAAGACTATCTCAATAATTAAAGAAAATGTGATACCATGCAAAACTTTTAGAATAACTTCATATAAAATAAAATGAACTCTAGGAGCCGGTGGGATGGCTCAGTGGTCTAAAGTGCCTGCTTAGGAAAGCTTAAGCAGTGGCAGGGACCACGGCTAGATCCCCAGCATCATATGCTGCGCCAGCCCCAGGACAGGCTGAGCAGTCCATAAAAAATAAATAAATAAATAAATAAATAAATAAATAAATAAATAAATAAAATAAAATGAACTCTAAAATGTAAGTAAATGTAAGTAAACAGGGAGAATTTGAAAAGACTACCCATATTTTAGTTCTTTTTTTTTTTTTTTGTGGGACCAGGGTTCGAACCCACAACCTTGCACTTGCCCAGCAGGCACTTGTGCCTCGGAGCTATCTCCCCAGCCCCCCATATTTTAGTTCTTGCAAAGGCAAAATTAAATACAGGAGAGATTTGTTTTTAAAAATACTCAGAATAAGGGCTGGCAAGAACTCAGTGGATTAAGCACCTATTTTGGCAGGCTCAAGGACCAGAGTTTGATCCCTGGTCTAGCATGCAGTGCCAGCTCTAGTCCTGGGGGATCAAGTCCCAGCATGGTGGCGCATGCCTGTAATCCTAGTGCTGGAGAGGCTGAAAACAGGAGGATCATCACTACAAGTCTGAGCTGCTTAGTGAGACCCTGTACCAAATACATAAATGAAAAAAAAAACAAAGAATAGCCATGCCTCAAGATGCACACCTAAAAACTCAGTGCTCTAGGAAGCTGAGGCACAGCCTCTGCAAGTTTAAGGCCAGCCTGAACTACACAGTGAGACCCTTTCTCAAAAAAAAGTTCCAGCCCAGCCAACTTAACTCACGAGAGTAACATGGACAAATTATAGGACCCTGCCTCAACGTTTCAAAATGAGGGGAGGGCAGGAGAGGCTATGGCTCCGTGCAAAGGTCATGCATATAATCCCTAGTACCACAAAACCTCCACCACCACCTAAAAATATTAGAAGAATGTAAATTTTTTTTTGTCTTTTTTTTTTTGAAAAGGGGTCTCGCTATGCAGTTCAGACTGGCCTTCCCCTCACTTTTCGTAGCCCAGGCTGGTCTCGAACTCACACCAATCCTCCTGCCTCAGCCTCCCTAGTGCTGGGATTATAGGCATGCGCTACCATGCCCGGCTGAATGTTAATTTTAAAATAAGAAGAAAAAATTACCTAACTCAACATTTTTTTCCTTTTTTCCTGTATACCTTACTTTCAGTAGTTTTCAATTTAAGACTAAAAAGCTGGAGAACTCTGCAATATCTTTTAGAAATCCTGTTTAACCGCCGGGCCTGGTGGCGCACGCCTGTAATCCCAACACTCGGGAGGCTGAGGCAGGAGTATCATGTGAGTTCAAGACCAGCCTGGGCTACAAAAGTGAGCTCAAGGCCAGCCTGAACTGCATAAGAAGACCCTGTCTCAAAAAGACAAAAAAAAAAAAAAAAAAAGAAAGAAAGAAAAAGAAAAAGAAATCCTGTTTAATTAAAGGAGTTGCTTGTGACAAAGAGTAGAAATACAGTGATATTTTTGTTTGTTCTGTTCAATTTGTTCCAAATTCATGTTCAAACACCAAGAAGTATGAGCATCAAACATATCTTTCCTGTAAGAAATAATGGAAAATCAAATTTTCCGCCCACCAATTACACAAGCACTGTGTGTCTCTGCAGATCAACACTTAAGACTGAAGCAAGACAACATGTGACGCTTAACTGGCTCTCAGCCATTACAGGCTTTTCCAAGTCAGACTTTTTTTTTTTTTTTTTTTTTTTTTTCCCCCAGTACCAGGGATTGAATTCAGGACCTTATGCTTACCAGGAAAGCACTTATTCCACTGAGCTATCTCTCTGGCCCATCCAAGTCAGATTTTGAGTTGACTAGAAGCAAAGTTACGACACCTTGCAGATGTTCTGAACTTTGGGGTTCAGGCAGTAGAAAGTCTGAATCTGGACAGGCCAGGTATTACTGTAGCTAATACATTCTTTTACCAAAAATAAAAACTCATCATAGCATTCAAACGCTTGCACTAAAGTTACAGGAACTTAGCAAACACTTGGATATTTACTGTATACCAGGAACAAAATAACTAATGGTACTTAACCTTAGAGAGCATCACTCACGGTGCAGTACAGAGATACACAATTTGATGTTCATAACTTTCAAAAGGTAACATAATTTGACTAAGAATGTATATAAAGGGACAGAAAAGTGGCCAAGTAATTCAGCCCAAAAAGTCTTCTAAAAAAACTGAACAATTTATTCAGGCTTGTACAGATAACTTACATTTATAACCAACCTCTTAAGGTCTTACAAACATCACCTGACAAACACTAAGATTTAGATTCAGCTAGTACATCCCATGCTCTCGCCAGGGGCCCCATACCCTTGGCAGGGCCAGGATGTGCAAAGCATGCTAAATTAGGGTGAAAACCTTGCATTTAGGACAGGGCTACTACCTGTAGCTGACTTCCCCATGAAGAATGCTGGTATTTATGTAAGAGGAATCAAGCTAGAATTTTTTTTTTTTAATCTGTAGCCTCTCAACTTTAAAATACACAATGACCCAGCACTCGGGAGGCTGAGGCAGGAGGATTGATGTGAGTTTGAGACCAGCCTGGGCTACAAAAGTGAGCTCAAGGCCAGCCTGAACTGCATAACAAGACCCTGTCTCAATAAGACAAAAATAAAATAAAATAAAATACACAATGAAACAAATCAATCAATATATAGTTTTTGAGACAAACTATGGCCTAATGTCTCAACTGGGTCTGTGTGCTAATGATATGTACCTCCACTAGATAGGTCAGACACTTTCACATAAGTTATTCTATTTCCATGAAGTTGAAATCCAAATGGAAATAAGTTCACTCCTTAATAGCCACAAAGTGGGGCCTGGCGGGATGGCTCAGTGGTCTAAGGCACCTGCTTGGGAAAGCTTGGGCAGCTTCAGGGACTGCGGTTCGATCCCCGGCACCACATGCTGCGCCAGCCCTGCCCTCAGGGCAGGCTGAGCCGGCCATAAAAATGAGTGAATAAACAAATAAAGGTTCTGAAACAAGAAAAAAAAAAAAAAAATAGCCACAAAGCATCCTAGGTAATATTCTATTCCTCCTATGGAAAAATTGAGGAGAAAATAAAAAAACAGAAAAATCTTCTTCTGGTTCCTTTATTTGGTTCCTTATTGCAAGGCCATAAGAACTGCAATTATCCATATTTAGTTTCTTTACATTACTGTCAAGTCAAACAAATGTTCTGAGCAAGAGAATCACTGTATCAGCATGATTCCAGTGCTCCTAGAGCCAGCAAGTATCATCCAATTAAACTTGAATCTATGCCACACAGCTTGATTCAATTATTGTTTGTCCTTTCCTCAGTGGTGTTATCACTATGGAGAATAGATATTCAGAGAATGTCATAGCAGAAAAACATAATGAATCAAAGGTATTGCCGGGTGTGGTGGCTCACGCCTGTAATCCCAGCACTCGGGAGGCTGAGGCAGGAGGATTGGTGCAAGTTCGAGACCAGCCTGGGCTACAAAAGTGAGCTCAAGGCCAGCCTCAACTGCATAGCGAGACCCTGTCTCCAAAAGACGACAAAAAAAAAAAAAAAAAAAAAAAACACAAAGGTATTTATTTATTATATCAGAACTATTCTAGAGAAAAACAAAAGCTCATGACACTAAGGAATAAAAAAATCTTAGTAATTTTATTGATGAAATTACTATTTTTTAAGGGCCGGTCTGACAGCTCAGCAGACTAAAGCACCTGCTTAGGCAGAACATAGCAGCCAGGGTTCGAGCCCCAGCGAGCCATGCTAGCCCCAGTACTGGGGTGCACTGAGATGGCAGACTAGGCATGGTGGCATGTACCTGTAATCCCACTGCTTGGGAGACTGAAAACAGGAGAATCACTATGAGTTCAATCTATGCAGTGAGTCCCTGTAGACCTTGTACTAAATACAGAATATATATTTTAAATTTCTAAAAATTATTTATTTGGTTATTTGGTACAGGGTCTTACTACATAGCTCACACATAGTGATTCTCTTGTCTCAGCCTCCCCAGCACTGGGGTTACAGGTGTGTGACACCATGTCCAGGTTCAGTGGCTGCCACAGCACTCCAGGCATTCTGGGGCAGGCACAGCACGCAGTACTCAGGATCAAACCCAGATCCTTGGGCTTGACAGGCAGGTACTTAGACTGCCAAGCTATCCCCCCAGCCTGATGCAAATAGTATTATATGGCATTTATTCACCAAAAAAATCTCACTTACACTTGATTATTAGTATGACAGAAAATAAAAATCACAAATACTAGTAATTGGTTGGAAAAGGGAGTCATCTTCTTGAGACAGGGTCTCACTGTATAGTTTAGGTTGGCCTTGAACTCACTTTGTAACCCAGGGCAACCTTAAATTCAGAGCTCTTCCTGCCCAAGCCTGCCAACTGCTGGGGTTATAGGTTTGCATCACTACTCCGAGGTCATAATTATTACTATCACGATGTAAAAGAGGAGATGGAATGAGATCTTACTAAACTTTACCACATATATTATTGCAATTTAGAGATTAACATTAATGAAAGCTTTAAATAGATTACAGACCAGAAGTAAAGGTAACTAAAACTTGAGCGCTAAGTATAGGCTCATAAATAGGACTACACAATAGATACATGTTAATACATGCACACTTACAAAAATGTTACATTCCACATGTAATATAAAAATGCCTGAAAATAATAGTCTTAAGAGCATTTATTTCAACTGGCACAATGGATTTCCACCCACAAACAATATAAGGCATTAGAATAATATTCCAATTTCTTTTCTAACATGAAGGGACCATACATGGTTGTATAACTAGTATTTAATTTTCTTTTTCTTTTTTTCTGGCTTTTTTTTTTTTCTTTCTTTCTTTCTTTTTTTTTTTTGAAGAACCAGGGATTGAACTCAGGCCCTCACACTTGCCAGGAAAGCACTTATTCTACTGAGCTATCTCCCCAGCCCCAAGTACTTCATTTTCTGTGGGGGTTATAAGAGCAGTAACAGTTAAAATAGTAAAGACTATAATATCTCAAATAGAAATGAAAAGACAAAAAAAAAAAAAACTTAAAACACAAATGCCGGGCCGGGCGGGATGGCTCAGTGGTCTAAAGCGCCTGCTTGGGAAGGCTTGGGCGGCTTCAGGGACCACGGTTCGATCCCCCGCACCACATGCTGCGTCAGCCCTGCCCTCGGGGCGGGCTGAGCTGGCCATAAAAATAAGTGAATAAACAAATAAAAGTTCTGGGCCCAGCGGGATGGCTCAGTGGTCTAAAGCGCCTGCTTGGGAAAGCTTGGGCGGCTTAAGGGACCGCAGTTCGATCCCCGGCACCACATGCTGCGCCAGCCCTGACCTCTGTGCGGGCTGAGCCAGCCATAAAAATGATTGAATTAACAAATAAAGGTTCTGAAACAAGAAAAAAATAAATAAATAAAATTAAAAAAAAAAAA